>JAXGGA010007925.1:0-59774 GCA_038373865.1 Uloborus plumipes
AAACTTGATATTTATCTTAAGATCATCTTCTAACATTAGTTATATTTTGTGTATAATTTCTTAGTTCAAACAATGCATTTTTAAAGCATGAATGTTTAATTTTTTTATTTAATTCGCCATTTTCAGCAAACGTGGTAACTACTGTTTTCGAATAATCCATATGGGAGAGTAGAGAGAAATGGGACGGCTGCATTTATGTGGAAAACAAATGAGAAAAAAGTTCTAGCTTGAAAAATCAGATGAGAGAACCAAGAAAAAGTCTAAAAGTCCTACATCAGTTTGACAAGCTACAGTGCAAAAAATAAATGGTATTTTTACAGTATAATGCAGATAATTTTATTCTAATTTTACAGTAAGAATCTATAAAATTGCTAGTTTTACTGTTCATTACAGTGCATTTTAATTTTAACTGGAACCTCTACTGTCAATATTTTACTGTTGTTTTTACAGTATAATACAGCTAATTTTAATGTAATAAACTGTAAAATTGCTAGTGTTACAGTAATCAACTGTGAAATAGAATGAGTTCACAGTTTATTACTGTAACACAGTACACACAGTTTATCACTGTGAATTTTACAGTTTGAAACTAAAACTTCTGATTTCAGTATTTTACTGTAAAAACAACATTTTATTTAAGCATTGGGCAGCGTATAAATAACTATTTTCATTTTTTTCGGCATAAACGCAGCTGTCCTACGGCTGACCAAGTCTTCATAACCCATATTCTTTCTGCTTCTAAATGTATAGATTAATTTTCTCCTTTTCCGAATTTTCAGAAATTCTATTTTTAAGCTTATTATACTCCAAGATAATCGTAAAATATGTCTGTGGATTATTATATAATTCAATTTATGTTGGTTGCTCAAAAACATTTCCTCCAAACACAAAACAAATGACTTAAAATATCGGGCGCATTCATACCTCTTATATAGTTCAGCAGGATATTTCTCAAGACATAGAAAATTTTACGAATCTATTCATATTTATTATAAATAAAATCCATGAGACTTTTGTGCTGCTTTATATACAAAGATTTATACATTTTTTACAAATATCATTTTAGTATAAAATCTTATTCTTAGTTTATCAAAGAGAATCATACGGAATTGAATGGACTATAAATTGAATAATTTACTTCCCCGAAAAGTACTTCTTTTATTTATTAACTCGATGAGAAAATAAAAGCTCTTGCTATATATTTTCATGAAATCTACTTCCAGTTCATGGATTGAGTTAAGCTCCTTAAATTTAATCCTCGTCATTTTGTTTGTCTTAAGTCAGTAAGCTTGTTTGACTTTTTTTAACTCAAAATCTAGTGACTTTTATTGAGCAAATTTTTTATCTTAATAACCTTTGTAGTATTTTTATACGCGCGGTAAAATCTTATGTTTAATTAATTTATTTTGAAGAAAATGTTTTTAAAATAAATTGAAGTTCTTTTTTTTTTCAGCTTGCATGCATAGGAATTAAAAGGATAATAGTTGAGCAAAACAACCATTAAGAGAGTTTATCTTATCACGTGTTTAAAGTTGATTATTCATTTTTTTCAATGATAACATATATCATTGGCTATTCTAATTTCAGCAAGTCAGTCTAAAATAAATATTGCTTTTTTTAGTGTAACTTTGAACTACATCGGCTAAATTGAGCAAAAAAAAAACCATTAAGAGAGTTTATTTTATCACGTGCTTAAAGTTGATTATTCATATTTTTCAAACTTATTAACATATATTATTAGTTATACTAATTTCAGTATGTCCGTCGAAAAAAAATTACACTTTTAACCCTACACTGCATGATTTTTTATTTTTATTAGAAAAATATATATATGTTTTTCAATGCAATAAGAAAACATGGAAAAATATTTTTAAAAAAATTAACACTAAATTTTCACCTATTTTTAAATAAAAATAGTTTTGTTGCCAAATGGCTACATTCAACAGATAAAAATTGTTTTAAACGATAATCTTGGAACCAGTTTTTTTTTTTTTTTTTTTTGTAAAAAAATAGAGGAATTAACATTTGGTGCAGTGTTCTCTTGTAAATCCTTTACATTTTGACATTTTACATCGTTGTTTATTCGTACTGTGTTCTGGCCGATGATCAATTCTGTCAAATCTGGTATCTTTTAAAGGCTCTCTCGAGCAAGCTTTCTTTTTTTGGGTGGTAACTAGTTCCTCTGTAGCTAATGGTCTCCCCCCCCCCTTTTTTTTCGCTTTTATTAGTTTCACATGTGGATTTGCATGTATGTATGTATGTATGTACGTATGTATGTATGTGTGTATGTATGTGTGTATGTATGTAATAATGTATGTATGTATGTAACTCTGAATAGAAGATAAAATTCACGCTCTTTGCAAACATAAAAGTAATATATTTAACATTATTATTAATACTAAAGGCTAAACTATATTACATGTTGATGTATGATAAGTGCCTGTAAACTTAGTGGATACTTAGTTCAGTAGTTTTGAAAATCAAAGGGAAATCAGTGGTGATCACAGCAGATTCGAATGTAAAAGAGTATTTTTTTTAACTATATTTTAAAATTATTAATGATTTCACCTGTCCGTGTAAGCACAAAGTTTGTGATAACTGAAATTGAAAATGAACACGTTTTAAAGGCTTTTCTGTGTTGAATTTTTGCTTATCCACTCGGTTAAACACCTAAACATTGATAATTGCGAGGTCTAATAAACGATAGAAAAGCCGAAAGTACCACTTTTGGGTCCGCATGATTATTTTATACCTTCTAAAAAGAGAAAGAAGCTAGCGCGAAACATAAACAAAGCATATACTTCATGAACTAGAGATGAATCGAAGTGTTATCTGGCTGCTAACTGCATATTGTTGCCAAATGGCTACAGACATGTATTATGTCCTAGATTTTTTTTCAAATAATTATTTTGATGTAAAACACATCTTAAACAAAAGATTAATGTTTGTTTTATTCATATTATTTTTTCAAAAGACAAAGAAAAATATTTCATTGTAAAAAAAAAATTCAACACTTGGTAGTTTGAGTAATTTTAAAAGCTATCCATATGGATTCATTTAAGAGTTTGTATTAGACCAGTGCTTTTAGACCCCATGTATTAAGGATAAATGGTGATAATTGCTTTAAAGATACCCAATACTTGCTTTTGCATTGAATTGCCTTATGACGACATTCTGCTATTTATAAGGAGGAAAAATTGTCCATGTATCCAATTGGCAACACCATGCAGTGTAGGGTTAAGTGTAACTTTGATCAGCATTGGCTAAGTTTGCGCAGCTTAAATTTTTTAGCATATTTCACTTAAAAAACTAATTTTTTCAAAAAAAAGCCAGGGAGTTGCACTCTCTCAGAAAGTTCGTTACATAAGTTTGCTACTTTTCATTTTACAAAAAAAAGAACAGTACTATATACATTCAATAATTCTGTTGGTACTGTTTGACTGCTCTTTCTAAAATTTTTGAAAGTTCACTTCCGATATTGAAATAGCCTGTGCTCTACTACAAATAATAGAGATCTTGTAATATTTTTAAGTAAATATGGGAGCTTTTAAACATTCAGGAATATCAAAAGACTGCATTGAAGTTTTACTGGCCGGTCACCTTGTCTGATAGTCAAAGAAGTCTGACCGGATGGGAAGGTTCCGGGTTTGAACCCCGACTCGAGCATGGATGTACTTTGTACTCTCTTTCTCATGTCCTTGTTGTGCTTTGAAAGGCTTCCTGTCCTATAAACAGGTAATTGGCATTTGGATGCTATGGAAGTCCCACACCAAACTACGGTACAATTGAAATAGTAAAGCAGAGCACCGCTAAGTGCCATCATTGCTCGTACAAGTCAACAACAACAAAGTTTCCCTGCTTTTGTTGAAATTATTTTTAGATCTTATTTCAGACTTCGCTTAATGGATTTAATAATTGTCATTTCCTTATTATGAATATTAATGCAATAGCTTCGGAGTATTTCTTTCATTTTATACTAATAAATGTGACGAAACTATCAAAATATGAGAGTGGCAGTTTAAAGTATGAAAATTGTGGTTAAAAGCTAGCCTGAATAACTGTAATGAAAGTGTATTAACTGCGATCCATCAAGATTTTTGCTGACTAACATTTCACCAGGCATTAAATGAGCACCTGCTATGTTTTCCTTCTCACTTAAATATCTCTAAATTGCAACTCTTTTTTGTTTAGCTTGTTCCCAGTTCTAACCTATTTAAGCCCATCTACGTCCCAGCCAGTTAATGCCCTTTTTGTAGTTAATTATAATGTTCTTTTACGCATAAGTACCTACAACACTTACCCCAATAATTACCTTGGCGTAGGCCGAGAAAACCTAATTTGCTAAGGCAGAAATTGCCATGTCAATTGTATGAACACGTTTTAAGTATGAAGAAATGGAATAATGAGTTGAATACAATCTGATTTCATCATATAACTCCATTTCCCCGAAATGGAAAACGGGATTTGCAGATTTGTATCAGTTGATATACATCGTGATATATATCATGATATGTATCCGATATTTGTTTTGAAAATATGATATCTGATATTTTCGACATTTATTTTTTAAGACTATTTCTTAGGTTACTTTCTCTGTCATAATGCTCGCATTTTATTTCCACCTTTTAATTGTTGCCAAAATCAGTTTAAAATAGCAGTACTCTACTTCTGCTTTTTAGTTGTTGCCGAAAACAATGAAACATAATAGTAATTATTATAAATATTATTATGATTATTATCATCATCATGCATGATTTTTTTCTGCTTAACTTTAAGTGTTTCTGAAAATCATTTGTGTTTCAGCTAATACTGTGGCTTAATAAGTAAGAAAGTGGTAGAGGAGACACATGAAATAGGTTCAGAGCTGCATTTATTGAATACAATAATACTGACTTGCCACTAGCGTTTTGTTCTACCGTTACACATTTCTACATCATCCCGTACAAAAGTTTTTCCGTAGCTATATTTCAATGCCTGTTATTAAAGAAAATTATATTGATTTAATCACATTTCTATAACCTTATTACCCTACGTCTTTATATCATATAAAAGTCAATGTACTGAAAAGTAAAAATATATGACTGTGTTATTCGGGTGTACGATGTCTTTCTGCTATGTACAAGCTCAAGATCACGTATATCCATAGCCATAAGAGAAATTTGTTTTGCAAAGGACGAAGAAAAGCTTTAAAGTTTAAACATAATTAACTTTTCTTTATTTAAGTAATTAGTGATATTTTATTCAGCTCTAGACCAACATTTAATTAAATAATTTGATTTTAATAAAAGGAATTAGCTACGAGTAACCAAAATCTTTAACATTCTTAAAATGTTCTTTAGCTTTTACAGGACTTGATAGTAAGTTTTGTGCAT
This sequence comes from Uloborus plumipes, assembly GCA_038373865.1. Taxonomy (NCBI): domain Eukaryota; kingdom Metazoa; phylum Arthropoda; class Arachnida; order Araneae; family Uloboridae; genus Uloborus; species Uloborus plumipes. Next base: position 5,373 of record JAXGGA010007925.1, read on the forward strand.
TGTTAGGTATTCTCAGCTTCTTTTTTAATCTAAACAAAGTGCATTTCATTTTCATTTAATGCAAATAGTTGAACTAACTTTTAAAGCAGCTGGTAAATATTTAGTTGAGTGCAATAAATTATTCAACACAACTTAAATTCGTTTAAAGCTTGGAGGCTTGTTACTAATGCAAAGCTCTGATTAAATCAGTTCTCGTTTTTTTCCCTCAAACAGTATAGAAATTACCGTGTCCTTTGAATTAAATTCGATTTGAAAGAAAAAGTTTTTATGTTTGAACCAGGTTTACTTTAAGAAGAAAAAATAATCTCAAAATCTCACATTAAGCAATAAACGGATAAAACCGCTAATGTACTTGTTTTGTTCATTTTATCTGATAAATATACGAAAAGTTATTTTTGAGCATGTTTGCATGCATATTCTTACTGGTTTTTCACATGCTTTTTTATTCTTTGGCAAGAAATAATAGAGTACAAATTCTTGACATAAAGTTTTCCGCACAAAATATTAATCTTAAATGTTAAGTGTCTTTAGCCAAGAAAACATAGAGCGTTATTATTACGTGTCAGTATGACAATATCGCACGTTAATATGATAATTGTCCAATGAGTGTTTAGAGTCACATTGACAGCAAGCCGTTTTTCAGCTCAATTTTGAAACGGTGAACATTGAGATAATAATCTCTATATGACGACTGTCCGTTTAGTGTCTTGAATCAAACAGACAGCAATCCGTTTGTGTCTTTGAGTTCGATTTTGTGGACATAGAGGTAATCATGTTCTTTTAAAACAAAACTTGGTAACAACAGAGCTGCGTAATATCTTGACATAAATAATCCATAATTGTTGAGAGGATCCCATTCTGTCTAGAAGAGTATTGTGTCTTTTTCTATGGGAACAATTTCTTTGACAATCGTTTTCACTTCTCTTTTATCAATAGAATTCAAATGAATAATAATTAACCTTGTTGACCTTAGTTCATGAGATAGCTATTAACAGGGCTGCGGAGTCGAAGAGTCGGAGTTGGACTGATTTTGGACCAAAGGAGCCGAAGTCGGAGTACCTGAAAAACATGTCGACTCCGACTCCGACCATCTCCGATTTGGATGAAATTTTATGAAGGTGAAAACATATCTTTGAAACTAACAGATACACATTTTCAACGTCCAATATCCAAATCCCAAGCATCTAGGATCAATAAAAAGGGCTTCAAAATGGCGGGTCTGCTTTGTGAAACGAATTGCTATGTTTGGGCTTATGCAAGTGAATAAAAAATATTTGCAGCAAAAATGCAATGTGTTAAAATAAAGTCTGGCCAATTAAACAAGAAAAGGATTTGTTTTGTACGGAGTCAAATGAAAAGAGCGGCACTTGTCTTTTGGAGAAAATGGACTTTTTGGGAGGTCACAGAGACCTCCGAGAATTGAGGTAAATGTGGTGAAATTATTTGCAAGAATTCTTGAGAAATTTGAACTTTTTGAGAAGTCACAATGAGCTCCCATGACCTCCAACTGGGATACCCCAGCTTGCTATCCCCCCCCCCCCCCAAAGTGAATACTGGCTACGATCATGAATAAAAATGAAACTTTTAAAAATGGACTTATTTCAACCTTTGTTTAGGGTTTTTCCCTCTTCACATTTGGGTAAAAAAAATAAATAATTCTAAAAAAAGCAGGAGTCGGAAGTCGGAGTCGGAGTCGAAAGTTTTGAAATGTCGGAGTCGGAGTCGGAGTCGACCATTTTTCCTCCGACTCCGCAGCCCTGGCTATTAATGAGTTCATTCTTGTTTTACACTTATTTGAGTAGGGAAGAATTGAGAAGACTAGAAATAAAATAATTTTGGAAAAAAATAGAACCGACTTCAGTTAGAAATTGCTCTAAAAAGTAAAAAATATTTTTTTTCTTTGAACACCGTCGAAACTACTTTTAAACATAAGTCAGTGCAAAAGCAATATATAGAATCATACGCAACTACAATTCAACTATATAAAGTTTAATGAATCCAGGTTCTTTAAGAGCATTCGCATACATTTCAATCATTACCACACATTCGTGTTGTGGTACAAATATTCTGCTTTTAATTTTCAATGTTTCTCTCAAAAATGTTGGCAAAATATGGTTAAATATCATTTTACCTATTGTTTTTGCGCCGACTTCAAAACTTGTGTTTAAAAGTAGTTTCGATGGTGTTCAAAGAAAAAAATTATTTTTTACTTTTTAGAGCAATTTCCAACTGAAGTCGGTTCTATTTTTTTCCAAAATTATTTTATTTTATTCTTTTTAGTGTAAGTGTACTTATGAAATAAGGTAATGTTTCCATTACGAAACTTCACCTAATTTTCTTAAGTAAATGATCCATAAAATAAACTGAAAAAAAGAGGAGAAACTATCAACGCGTCTAAAATTTTAAAAATTGACACTAAAAAATAATCTTTGTTATTCTCTGGTATTTATTTGTGTACTAGCTTAATCAAAGCTATTTAAATATCAACGGCTTTTCAACTAATTTATGTTTCAAAGCAATTCTAGTTTCTCGTTGTTCATAAGATTTTAACACATACTACATACCTTGCCCGCTAATTAGTTTCATGTTTGATTTAGTTAAGCCTTCATTTAAAATTCTCATTATCATTATTATTACAGTTTCATATCAACCACGTTTTGTAACAATGGATTTCTTATTTAATCATTTAGGACAAATCGCTTTAAATTCGACTACTTATTAATATTTCATACTTACTCCAGAGAAGCCTTGGTTCAAAATTTTCATCATGATTACTATTAATATTGCTGTTGCGCGGCAGCAAATTTTTGCAACAATGGATTGAAAATTTAATCATTTAATGGGGAAATGACATGAAATTTACTGTTTTCCATAATAAATTTTTTTCTAGTGAACAAATATCGTCATATGAGTACATGATACCTAAGTTACACCATCTCCTATCGATTAAAAAAAATCGTCCAAATCGGTTCAGTAGATCAGATGCTATGTGCGAACAAATAAAAAAAAAGTATACGCTTTGAACTGATAACCTCCTCCTTTGTTGAAGTCGGTTAAAAAATAGTTCTTGTTTCTCCAGTAGATATAACAGTTTTCAAATCTTACTTAATTCTATTCAGCTCTGTCTAGTGGACATGCCAGAAATAACTTTTCATTTATTATTTCATCATAAATACAGCTGCCCCATTTTCCTCATAACTCTCCTTCACTTATAAACCAATTCATCACTTCTGACTCAGATTTTTCATGTAGCTATTCATACCTCATAATTGTATTTTTCCTTTTGGCCGTAGTAATATATTTTTCATTTTGGCCAAATGGATTGAACGCCTTCCGCAGAAAACGTTTTTTAATGGAGCATTTCTTTTTGAGTAGCTCAATTGAGGTCCTTTACTGATCGAACAGGTTATCAATTTGCATGAGTGTGGACTTGCTTTCGAGTTAGTTTCTACACATTCTGTTATTTCAAAAGTGTAATATTGGAATATTTTGTGGCAGAACAGCTATTTAATAATGCAAAAAAAATTTCACCATGTGCAGGTTAATCTTTTGCAACTTAAGTTTACGGATACGATACCCTCATCTACATTTATGTAGGAGAATTTTTGCATGCTTCCAGAATAATAACTGTCGAAACAGGCACATCAAACTCTCTTTAGCAAAATATGCTCGGAATTGAAATTAAGTTTTTTTCAAGTATTTCCAGCATTACTTTGTATTGATTTAATCTCATTTGTTTCCCTATATTAAAAGATAATGTCAAATGTCGAAATATGCCAATTTCTGGTTAGATTTAAACTCCTTGCTTTTTGCCTCATTCTCTGTCTTTTATCTTTCAATGCAAACTAGGTTTGGTTGTCTTTCAGCAGCTCAGTTGAGATGGTTTTATTTGCCGTTTGTTTCAGCAGGCTGCTCTTAAAATATAGAGTGTAATCCTAAATTATGGACCTTTTTTTTTTAATTGCATTTATTGAAGTACAAATCCAAAATGAACAATATTTATGTCAATGAAAAAAGGAAGTTTCAACGTTTGTTTTCAATTATAAATGTTCAATGTGTTCTCCTCTTGCCGCATATAGTCCTACAGCACTGATGGTCCCTGAAACTTCTGATACCCTGAAAAAAATGAATGTTGTTTTTACAGCATAATACAGCTAATTTTATAGTAATACACTGTAAAAATTACTTATTTTACAGTAACAGTGCTTATAGTTTAACAAAATATACTGAAAAAAAATTCTTAGAAATTTTCATATTTTTGGTACAAAAACATCTTTTACACGAGTTAGATTTCTTACATTTTTGGATATGAATATAAATATCTAAATTAGTTTATAACTCGCTCTGTATCTAAATTGAAATTAAAGTATCTGCTATTTAATGTTAGCAAATGACATTTTGATCAATTTTTTCTCATAAATGTGTTTCTCGTGGGCCCATATTACACTTGAAACTTATCGATAACAGCATCAGCAAGCAATTAATTTAAAAGAGGCATGAAATTGACAGATTGTTATTGACGTTTTGTCATTATGCAAATTCTTATTATCTGCTCTGCATTGATAAAGTTATTCGACAATACTTTAACTTGTCACTAAGCAATAAAAGTTTGCATAAATGTTCCTCGAATTTGTTTCCTTTCCGGTACGAGCTAGCTATTTTTTAATGAACTTCAGGAAGTTTATTATTCTAGAAGAATAAGAATTCCCCTACATAAATGTAGATAAAGACATAATATCCGTAAACTGAAGTTGCAAAATATAATACAGAAAAAAGATAAATTTTTTGTACTTTTAAATAGCGATTCTACTACAAAATAATCCAACATTACACTTTTGCAATGACGGAATATACAGGGTGTCCACTCCAATCGTGGACCAATAGCTAATTTCTAAACCGTTAGAGATAAGCATATAGTTTATTTAGGAAAAATTCTCCAAATTATGAAAGGAATTTTGGGTCTATTCAATGTTTTTCAAAAAATCAAATTTTGAAAGAGTTACGAAATTTAAATTTTTATACATCCCCCCAGTCCTATCAATCATATTTAGTAAAACAGTTTTGACATTGTAACTTTTAAAACTAAAAAAAAAATCACTCTTCTACCACAAAAATTGACCGAGTTATGACGTTTTGAAAAATCAAGATTTTGAAGGATTTCGCATACGGTCCCTTAAGCGATCTCTCGATGACTTCATGAAACAATGCAAAATCTTGATTTTTCAAAACGTCATAACTCGGTCAATTTTTGTGGTAGAAGAGTGATTGTTTTTTAGTTTTAAACGTTACAGTGTCAAGAATGTTTTACTAAATATGATTGATAGGACTGGGGGGCTGTATAAAAATTTAAATTTCGTAACTCTTTCAAAATTTGATTTTTTGAAAAACATTGAATAGACCTAAAATTCCTTTCATAATTTTGAGATTTTTTCCTAAATAAACTATATGCTTATCTCTAACGGTTTAGAAATTAGCTATTGGTCCACGATTGGAGTGGACACCCTGTATAGAAAGTAACTCGAAAGCAAATATAAACTTCTAAGTTCACACATTGTTAAAACTGCAGGTTGCGTGTGGCAGGGAGGAAAACTGGTCGACTCCGACACCGACTCCCGACTCCTGCTTTTTTTTTATTATTTATTTTTTACCCAAATGTGAAGAGGGAAAAACCCTAAGCAAAGGTTGAAATCTTAATTCCATTTTTAAAAGTTTAATTTTTATTCATGATCGTAGCAAGGACTCACTTTAAGAGGGGGGGTAGCAAGCTGGGGTACTCCAGTTGGAGGTCATGGGAGGTCATTGTGACCTCTCAAAAAGTTCAACTTTCTCAAGAACTAGCAGTATTTCACCACATTTACCTCGATTCTCGGAGGTCACTGTGACCTCCCAAAAAGTCCATTTTCTCCAGAGCAAAAGACAAGTGCCGCTCTTGTCATTTGACCCCGTACAAAACTAATCCTTTTCATGTTAAAAGGCCAAACTTTATTTTGACACATTGCATTTTTGCTGCAAATATTTTTTATTCACTTGCATAAGCTCAAACATAACAATTCGCTTCACAAAGTAGACCCGCCATTTTGAAGCCCTTTTTAATGATCCTACCCTAGCAGCACAATCTTATCGACCGATTATCGGCCATTCATCGAAACCCGATGAAATTCTCATCGGCCGATGATCGGATTCCGATGAGTTCTCATCGGGAATTGCTCCAATATGTCTCATCGGCCAAACAGAATCCGAGCAGCAAAATCCGATGAGTTTTGCTCGAAATACGATGAGATTTGGAGCAATTTACGAACAGTGCAGTCCCGTACCGATGAATTTAGGATCAATTTTGGATGAAAATACGATGTGATTTAGATCAATACGGGAGCAGTGCTGTTCCGTGGCGATGAATTTAGGATGAAAATACGATATGATTTAGATCAATATACAAGCAATGTAGCTCGTGGCGATGAATTAAGGATCCATTTTGGATGAAAATACGATGAGTGTTGGAACAATATACGACCAGTGTAGCTCCGTGGCGATAAATTTTGGATCAAAATACAATGAGAGTTGGATCAATATACGAGCAGTGTAGTTCCGTGGCGATGAATTTTGGATCATTTTCTTTTTCTTTTTTTTTTTCTTTCAAATGTGGCTGCAGTAGAGCTACAACCTTTTGCAAACCTAGTGCGATCCCCCAATTAACCCTTTAAGCAGTTTGCCCGTACAGTGTACGTGCAACGCGAAATTGGCCTCATCTGGTTTGCCCGTACGGCGTACGGGCATCGATATTTTCAGATTTCCTTTTCTGGTTTGCCCGAACTGTTTGGAAAACCGTAAACCTCAAAATTCACAGTAAGTGTAAGAGAAATTTTTGCATAATTTGTAAACCATTCTTTTCTGCATGCAGAATGTATTTGAAAAAAGCTAACATTTCGGGGTTTTGTGACCAAAATTGTAAAATAAAAAATGTTGTAAAAGCATTAAAAATGAAAAAAAAATTAAAATATTCTTAATATTCTTATTCTGTTAAGTATGGTACTTAACTTTATGCAATAAAAAATATGCCTTTTTTGGAAGCATTTCTGGTAAAATAATTTACCGCTTAAAGGGTTAAGCATCCATTCTTTCACTTAGCACCAGAATCGGCGGAATGCCATTACCACGAGAATTTTGACGCCCCGTTGCCGACAGATGGAGGCACCTCTCGAAAATCCGCCGACTGGCCAACTCTAGGATCGAACCCGGGTTATCGGCGCAGAAAGCCGACGCTCTACCACCACGCCATCAAGTCGACGATTAATGAATCCAACACTGCATATTTAATAAAAAATTGAGATTGGGGAAATTTTCATCGGAAAATTTGATCATTACGACCTCTTTCCGATGAAATCTGTAGCTTGGCATATTTTCATCGGGAAATTTGATCGGAAGTATATCGTTTTCCGACGGAATATAGCTCGGCATATTTTCAGTGCATTTTTCGAAACAGAATAATAATTTTTGTTAATATTAATCTCTGAAGTCTCAATAACATGAAAAAAATATTATGTATCAATTATTTGCAATCATTTATCAATTATTACTTTAAAAAAAAATTACTTAGGGAACATATGCATCCCATGATCCAAAACTTTAAAAATTTTAATAATCAATTTGACAAAAATTATGTTTGTTTATTAACTTTTTGTGTGTGCATGTGCGTGTACGTATCAACACGATAAGATTAAACGATAAGATAAAAATCATCCCTTTTGCTTATAATAATTTTTTTAATGAAAAATCAGTTGCAAGATGTTTTTTTTTTTTTTTTCATTAAAATATTTAGTTTAGTGGAATATTTATATCTGCAGGCAGAGCTTTGGTGGAATTGTAAATTATGATTTGTATGATGGACTTGCCGTAATCATACAAGTTGTTTTTACTTTGAAAATGAAAATGAATGTTACATTTTAATACATTATATATTTTTAAAAAAGAACGTTTTCATTTGAAATTGTTTCATACTGAAACTAAATCATGTATAGAAATCAATAAAATTTGAAGTTCTAATCATAAGATGAGGGGCTATCCATAAAAGATGCTTTTAATGTTTTTTTGTTTCTTTTTTTTTTTTTTTTTTTTTCAACATTTTTGACCCCTCCCTCCCATCCCCCCTCTTTGATAGAAGTGCTCTACTGCACCTTACCCCCTCCCCTTTGCCACACGAGACGCTATTTTTCATTGTCGTTTTCTTTTTGCAAAAAAATGTGTTGTGTACATTTCTTGATGCCCCTTCTTCAAACTCCTCGAGCCACCTCCCCTCAAAACATCAAAAATTTGTGAACAGCCCCGAAAGGGAGTTCTAAAAAATAAAGCGTTCTATATAACCATAATAATTAATGAAAGTTTTTTGGTGCAATTATTATCCCTTATATTTACCGCCATCCTCAAAAATATCAACGCACAGCTTTATTACTACTAAACCCAAAAAGACTACGCACCGCAAGAGAAAGAGGGCAAATTAGTTAATGAAAATTTTCCGCTTATTTGAGAAGATAGTAAATTTAATTATTCTAACTGAGTTATGATGTATTGCTAGCTCACTGAAATTGGAGAGATGGAAACTGAGAACGTATCCAATTAGGAAACTAAACCTTTTCTCTATTACAATGAAATCCGTGATTCATTGTGAATGAGATAGTATTATATCTCTAAGCCGGATTATTCTTATTCATCGTTAGAGCGTTTGTTAGAAAATGTCTTTGGTCCAATTTAATGTTTAAGGTTTGCAAATTGATTCAGTATATTTTAAAGATCTTAAATTGTAAAATAAATAAAGAAATAAATATATAAGGAAATTTCTTGGTAATATAACATTTTCAAGTGTAATAAATAAAACTCAAACTAACCATTAAAAATATAATTATCTATCGAGAAAAAAAATTTAAGACGAATAACACAGGTCGGCAAAAATACACTTTTTAAAAATTGTTTTGATTTAGTTAACTGATCTTCATGTACTATTTTGTGCTGATTTCAAAAATGGCATTGGTTTTTTTCTATCACGTAAGGCTTGTCTACAAAATGAAGTTGAAGTTTTTGAAAAAAGTACAAAAACACGGATAATTTTGAAGTTTTTTAAAAATTTTAACATAAAGTAAAAGCAGAAAAATAATCAAACCTATTTGAAAAGAGCATAAAAGTGATGGACATGTGTTGCAAAGTTATTATAAGTCTTTGAGAAGGAATTAGGCAAGTCAGGTCCATGAGGAACAGGGCAAATAGCCGAACGTATGTTTGCTGGGTATGAATTTTTTTTTTCTGATTTTCAAATTGAAACCTTGCACTAAAGAACAAAATTCCAGTCGTCACTGTGATTTTCAGGCTCTCTCTAAATCATAGGTAATCCAAAACGAAGTGGTTTCTTCTTACCTTGAAACAATTGTCTCAGTTCTTCTAAACACACAGAATACATTATAAGGGGAGCGCAAGATTTATCTTGGTCCCCTAGTTAAACACCAAATTAAGCAAAATACACCTTCTTAACAAAATTAAAAATGTTCTTTTGTTGCTTCTTGACCGTTAAGACCAACTAATATAACAGAAACAGTTAGGAGAGTTGACCTATTCTCCAGTAGCCATTTCTTCAAGAGAGCACAAATCTGTTAGATCTGTATACCACAGTGGCTATAGTTCCACACTGAGTTACTGATTGCAATCAAATTATCGGCTCACTACATTCTTCATAATGACGCCTAGTGGACAGTAAGAATGGGGAGGGAGAAAATTGAGTGATAATTGTCTTGTTTTTGCAGGAAATGGATTTTCCCAGTTTCGATTTATTGTCTTATTCAAATAAATAAATGAAAACTATTTTTTTTTTTTTTTTTTGCAAGTAACGTGCTCACATTGCTTAATAACATGTTCACCATGCAATCTCTATTATTCAAACTAAATTTAACACTTATATAGGCTATAATATTGAAAAATATTGCGCATATGCAACCTGAAAACCCTAAAAAAAAGCAAATTTCAGGCGAAATTTGTGACTTATCTGAGAGTGATGGAATTTTTTCACTATTTTATTCCGTAATCAGCACATAAAATACTGTTGAAACCAATAGTTAAATGTGCAACAATTTTTTCATCGCAGACCTGTGTAATTCCACATGAAAACATTAAAACTGTTTTTTTTTTTTTGCTTTATTATTTTTAATTAGTTTACTATCAAATACTGTCGGCCCCACTTAAACGAAACTGTCGGTTCCAAAAAATGTTATTGGATTAAGCGGGATATTTGATAAAGCGGGGATCTTTAATATTGCGTCTATGGCACAAGAAATATTCGGTTCCGAGATATTTTATTCGAATAAGCGGGGTATTTGTTTATCCGTTACCCGATTAAGCGGGGACGACAGTACTTTAATTCGTGCAAAATACTTATAATGCTACATTTATTGGTTTTGTTTTTGTAGTCTAAAACAAAAAAGTAGTACTAAAAACTTACTAAGTACTTTTAGTTAGTACTAAAAAAGCATAATGAAAGTTTGAAAAAAAATTTATTGTATTGTTTATATGTTATCACGCACTTGTTATGTAAGCTACGAGCAATATTGTGGCGAAAAAAGAGCACTCAATACGGCAACATTAACTACGGTTTTTTTCTCTCTCTCTTTTTTGTTGTTGTTCTTTTCCCTTTTCTTTAATTCAGATAATATGTCACTATTGTCGAAGATTGTCTATTAGGGTGGGGCGAAAAATAAAAAGTTTTTCAGATCAACTTCTAATAGTTGCCAAAAGTTGTCTTTGGTGATAGTTAGCTTTTGTGCAAAATTTGAGAAAAATCGGTTAATATCTTCAGGGGGCGCTGCGATCGCAAAGTTTTACCATAGCTTTGTTATGGATTTTATGGTTAAAATATGAAAAATAATGCCGTTAGCTAATCTCATTGCATTTTTTTTACTCATAAGATATATTCATGCATTCAAAGCATATGAAATAACTCACAAAAAATTATTTTATATGATATATTTATATTTCAAGCATTTAAAAAGAAACAAAAACGTGAAAAAAACTGATTTTTTTGAAATATAAATATATCATATACTAGAGGTACCCGCACGGCTTTGCCCGTGGTATAAAATTAAAAGTTCATTTGTAAAATAATTGATATAGCAGAAAAAATGCTCTATTTTAGTTTTATTCAACTATAATTCCTTCAAAGTGATATAAAGATCTGATATGGACCCCACACTACTTAATTTTACGTGTAAATTTCTTAGTAGATGCCTTAAGTGCTAAAATAGTGCTTGGAGTGAGCAAGATAACAATTCAAACATTTGTATCCCTAGTTTGCTACGAAACAATGCAAAAAAATGTTTTACAATGATTTATCTCCTAAATATCATCGATTTTAACATCATTCAGTGGATTTTTCGCAAAATATCGCCAACAGCGCCAAATTGAACCTAAATCAAAAAAAAAAAATTTTTTTCGCCAATTGGCGTCAAATACTTGGCGATCAAAAGCTTGGCGATATATCGCCAAGTGGTCGCGCCAATTCATATCACTTTTGTTAACCAATTCATATCACCTTGCATTGAAAACACTGATTTACCCGACAAATGGGGTAAAACACCCCCTTGGAACATTCGAATGCAACCCCAAGGGAGATGGACAAAAATAAGCCAAAAGAGAAAATAAGAACAATTTTGTTGATAACAGGAACCAACAGAAATCTTACCAAAGTTTAAGAGAAGAAGAAAGTTTTCTTTCCTAGCTTAAAAAACAAAACAATACATTTTCCGAAATGAAACACTTAAAAAAAACGATGCAATATCGCAATTGATACGATATTTCGTTAATCTGTGCTTTAGGTACCCTTTTCTCGCTAAATGAACGATAGGCGCGCCAAGCGTGGTAACCCTAGCTATTTGGCGTAGTTGACTTTTTGAAAACGCGCCAAGCAGGGTCCCAAAGCATCTTCACCGCTTCACCGGGAAAAAGACAGGGTTGCCAGAGAATTGGAACAAAAAAAAACTACGCCTCCTCTAAAAAAAATATTACAAAATACTACTGTTTCCAAACGTTGCCAAAATCAATGTTGCTGAAATGCGAAATCTATGAAAATGAAAAAAAAAAAAAAAAATCCGCCAAATCTTTTAATTAAGTCATTAGTGTATTGGAAACAGGGTTGCCAGAAACATACTACGCTCCTTATTTGGGCCGAAAAAATACTACCGTAGAATCAAAAATACTACGTCTGGCCGTAGCCTACGAAGATAGACGCTGGCAACCCTGGAAAAAGAAAGAAACAAAAATAAGTATGAACACGTAACCATAGTAACAACATGAAAAATTGATTTCCGGTGATAAAATAATTCATTTTATCTCTCTTTTCAAACAAATTTTATTCTAAAGTTCAACCATTTTAGAATCGTTTGGCTTGCTTTACTGAAGGTAAGCCTTGAATTTCGGGATTCTAAAAACAATTGTTACAGCTCTCCTGATGATCGTAGAAACTTCGAAAAAACTTCATTTTGTGCAGAAAATTCCAAGCTTTCGAATGACATAAGACTTGAAAATGTGTGTGAAATATTTCTTCCCTATTTTATCGAATTTCCGCTAAGAATTCGAATAGAAAAAGAACGAAATGAAATTTTCGAAAAATCGCTTCGAGGTGCAAAACTACATGCTACAAACTAATTTTGTGCCAAGTGGCATGAAAATCGATCGAACGGTTTTGGCGCTACGCGCGTAACAGACAGACAGAAAGAAGGACAGACAGAACCACCTTCAGCTTTATTATTAGTAGAGAAGAGATAGAGAAGAGATAGAGAAAATAATGTTTGTGAGTCATTTCATATGCTTTTAATGCATGAAAACATCTTTTGAGTAAAAAAAACGCAATGAAACTAGCTAAAGGCATTTTTTTTTATATTTTAACCATAAAATCCATAACAAAGCTATGGTAAAACTTTGCGATCGCACCGCCCCCTGAAGATATTAACCGATTTTTCTCAAATTTTGCACAAAAGCTAACTATCACCAAAGACAACTTTTGGCAACTATTAGAAGTTGATCTGAAAAACTTTTTTTTTTCGCCCCACCCTATTGTCTATGCGTCTTTGTGTATAGATGGATGCGTGGATAAGTGCGTGGATGTGTGTAGGTGTGTTTGGAAGGAATATTTCCCTTAAATTACATAATAAATTCTAAATATTAGTCATATAAAGATGCTATTATATTTTTTAAAAAGAAGCTCTTTGATACCTAATAAGTTAAGTAATAGAGAATAATTTTTCAATTAAATGTACAAATCAAAATATTGCTTTACTCTTTCTAGTACAGAAGGACAAAAAATTACCTTAGAAGCACAATGTTTTTTTTTTATGAAAAAAACATCTATAGGATATTAATGTGTTATTAGACACAGATTTTTTAAATTGTTTTATTGAAATTTGTGGGGTTTGTTTTTAATTTGATTTTAAAAAAATAACCCACCAAGCACGTGGAAAATTTGGGACATATTTTGTACCATCAGCCTTGAAAGATGTAACTATTAAAAAATATATTGTTTGCACTGTTGTGCACTTCATTTAGAATTTTAAGTTTGACTACTTTAAATTCTGGAACAAATCTTACAAAATCCAATCAGACCCAGTTGAAACCAAAATGAGTATTGTATTCTAGTCTAGCTCTCTTCTTAGCCACCGGCATTTTTGCTATTGAAAGTATAACCACCGACGAACCAATGCGGAACCCATTACATATTAAATATACCCTATGGTATTATAAATCTAATTTGTCAGACGGTTTTAGTGTCTGGCCTTTTTCTCTATAAATTTTCTTCTCTTCATGCCCGATTAATCTTATGAGATTATTCGCTAGTTTATTTAGACTATCACAGTTCAAGTATAAAATTGTTCAGACCACAAGCTATTTTCTTCAATATCCAAGCATATTTCACAAGAAAAAAAATGTCTGGAAGTTCCTATCTTTTAACTCTATGCCCCGACGGGACTCAGAAGTCCCGCTCATATTAATTTAGTACTATGAATCCTAAATGGCTGGAATCATGCGGATGCTTTTAAGTACCACTCCTTGTACTTTGCTGAGAGGCCGATAAATGGTATCTGCGATCGGAAACAGTTTTCTTGGGGACCCTAAGGCGTAGGGGGAATCAGACCCAACTGATTTTCAAAATTTTTTATACTCGGTATGTATGTTGTTTGGTATATTTTCAACTAAAAAATATAATATATATATATATAAATTCATTGCTAAATTAATCTGGAACATAAAGAGTTAAGCTGATTTAAATGCCTGACATTTTTTTTCCAAAGATATTTGTATACTGGTTACAAACAGTGCTTAATGGACAGAAAAATAAAATAATATTGTGTAAAAAATATTTTTTTATTAAGGAAAGAAAAATCGTCCCTTAAAAGTTATGATAGACCCCAGAGGGCACATGCTTTTTTTACTATTTTTTTTTCTGCCTACGATATAATATTTAAAAAAACAATTTATAAGAAGAAATAAAATCAGCAATTAACATAAACTGGGAAACTGGGAATAACTTTGAAAACTTAACTTTTTTTCTTGAGATTGTGAACGATGTCATTTTTGATAAAGATCATATTAAAACTGCTACAGAACACACCTTACTATGGTTATGTGCTGCAATCTGTTAATAACGAATCGAAACAATACCAAGGTATTAATTAAACACTATTATTTGATTGAAATGTTCATTTTGGGGAAATTCAGACCCTTTTTTTGGACCGTCCCTGAAAAGGGACGCTAGGCATTAATGGGTTAAAACTCAATTGAGATTTTAAACCTAAGCATAAGTTTTCGCATTAATCTGAAACACAGAAATTATTGTAAGCTGGAGTAGGTGTCATGTTCCAACTTGTAGATTACTACACATTCAAATTATAAGCAGTACGAAAACATAAAGTTCCTACTAGTACAAACTAAAAAGCTTAAGCGCATTTAAAGTCAAACTTGAAAAATCTATGAAATAAACGTTCAAGCAATTGTGTAAATAGATGACAACTTGAAGTGTAATGTAACTGTAGTCCTTAAACTTCTGCATCTTGAAACGTAAATTGTTCAGGTACATTTTCGAAAACAATCGAACAAAGGAATAAAAAGCATTTTATCCCCACTTAGAAAGAAGAGTACCCTCCATATTGCGCCACGAAATATCCGGATTAAATCTTATAGTTATGACATTTGTTTCTCATGTACTCCAAATTGGCCCTCAAAACACGATTTTTAGATTTTAGAACATTCATTTCAGATATTTTCCCTGGTTTCAATTGATTTTGTAGTGTATTCGGCAGTAGTATAACTTTAGAATTTGGTAAAAGGAATTTAAGTGCACCATCAGATAGATTAAACAATTAAAATTACAGTCGGGATTGTTTTAAATATGAAACTAATTTATATATTTTCTCTAAAATCTTCCTTCAGAAGAAAGATACTTTTGTTTTTCGTTTTTAACTACTTTTTCAATTAATTTTGTAGATGATTTTAATTTTTGTTCTTTTTTTAATTATTATCCCCCTCCCCTCTCTCTTTCTTTCTCTCTCACTCTCAACTCTTTAATTTTTAAAACTTTTACGCCAACAGTTTCACAAATATTATTAATCAAAATGATTTTAAAAACTTGATTTCATACAATACAATAACAATATTTATTATGAGTTAACTTGAGCGTTACTTATTCATACACTTCCTTATATCACTTTTCTTCTCCGATATCTTTAGAAAACACATAAATACACAATTACCAGCTCTACAGATTCAACATAACCAGTACTCCAGCAATTAAAATATTCCAAAAACTGTTGTCATTACAATCCGCGAAATGTTTCATTTCTTAAAAAGAGCGAGTCGGTTTCCAAATACAGCCTTTTGAAATCCAGTGCATTATAATTCTTTTCCTCGGGTACACCCTCGCCTTAAAGTGCAAGGCAAAAATAGTATTTTAAATTTTCCAAAGAAAATCTCCCAGCTATCTTCTTCTAATGAAAATAACTCCGGGGCTAAAACTCGGAAAGTAATCACATTTTTTTTTCTCTTTTGAAATTTATGGAAAATAATGTATCATTTTACTTTTTATCTCGGTATTCTTATCTGTGTTTTTATTCCAGGAATCTGCCTTAATTTTGATAAAGAACTTTTATGTTTAGGACTTGAATTTAAATTCCTGTAGGCAAATGAAAAACGTGAGCGAAGAAATTTTCAAATAATATGCAATCAGTATATTACAGTATTTCGACAGAAATCAATCAAAATGACAAAAATATGTAAATTTTATCATTTTCAATAATAAAGTAAAACAAATAACGAGCTGTGAGATCCAATGTACTAGCCAGGGTTGCCAGACGTCGCGGATTTTAAGGGACCGTCCGGTATCTTTAAAACCTGCCCCGCATCCCGGAGAACCTTGATGCAGGACGTCTAAAGTCCCGTATTCTACCTTAGAGCATCACTTTACAAAACGAGATATTACTTTTAGAAAAAATAAATACATAAAAAATGAAAGAAAACGCGCTAAGAAAATCACGTAGCAAAAAAATTAAAAATTGTTTGAATCATAATTCTTTTCTGTTTTGAAGTGTAAAGATAGTAACTATTCATGTTCGATTAGAGCACAGAAATTTTTGACAATTAATTTAAAAAATATAAATTACAGTGAATTTTATGACAAGACACCACGTCTTGGACATTGTCGAGTGGCATGAGCGACTGCTTGATACACTTAAGATGGTGAGCTCGATTCCTACAATTGCTCCGAATGTACTTTTCTTACTTTATGGTGTAAATTGTTTCATCTAGTGTTTTTATGTATTCTGTACTATGAAATAAAAAATACCACGTGTAAAGGAGGCGAAAAGATTTTAAAAAATCTTCTAGATTACCAGCGATAGTTTTGTCCCCGTCGCCACTTTTAATAAGCTATCTCAAGTAATGGAGGTTAAGAAAGTTGTAGGAAAATGCAGTAAAATCCTCCTCGAGTGAAGAAGAAGAACGATGAAAGAATGCACATTAGCTGACATTTAAAAGTACCTGCTTACAAGCCGGTAAGTGATATTAGGGCCGAGGTAGGCCGATCGGTAAGGCGTCGGACTCGTAACCGGAGGGTTCCGAGTTCGATCCCAGCCGATCAAAGATCCACCGTCTTCATTAATGGGAGCTGGGGGACGCTAAAAATGTTCGTGGTCACAAAATCCTCCAAGTAAAACGATACCTCTGGGGGTGCTGGGACAAGGGTTTGCTCTGCCCTTGGTCTGGTTCAAAAAAAATAAACAAAGCATTCTTCAGGATCCCATTCCGGTCAAACCACGATTTATGGTATGTAGGGGGGCACCCTGGAGTGTGATCTGTAGTAAAAGTCAAAACCAACTGAAACTAAATGCGTACTGAAGAACAGGGACTCTGAAACCATTCTCATCAACCCCTCCCGCGCCTTTGGCGCCAAATGAAATGAAAGTAACATAAAACAGTAGAATTAAAAACTCTTGCGCCATGAACCTTTGTTTGCAGACAGAACAAGTAGCAGATGCTTTTTTTTTTCCGTGTGTGTATCCTTTCTTTCCGATCATGATCTCGTAATTTGAAATTCACTTTAAGCAGTAGGTCTTGTAAATAACATGTTCCGCACACCATGTTCGGCATATTTCGCTTACACAAGATTGTCGATCATTGGATTACAGCTAAAAAGTCCTCTACTGAGCAAACTACAGGTAAGATATTTGACATGATTTATTTTAGAATCTCATTTGTCTTAATGTTTTTTAAATATGTATTATGTGTGTGACTTCAATATTAAATAAGTATACTAAGATCTGAAATTTTTCGAATTTTTTAGTTTAGTAAAATTTGTACTAGAAATGTACAATTATACAGTCGTAGTAGCTTAAAGTAATTGTAGCACCTAAATTGTTTAAATCTGATGCTGTCAGCTGTAACGATAGTAGCACAGCGCATAAAAAAAAGTGTAATGCACAAAATCAAGGTTTCAGGCACTATTGTTTTTGACTGATTCTCAAATTCTACAATGCAAAACATTTGTGACGTCACGTTTTCTGATAAATTTTAAAGTCTAAATTAATAGCGTATACTTAAAGAATGGAGTTTTTCTTCTACTTTTTATATACATGATGGGCTACTCTCATTAATACTCCACCAAGTAAATTACCAGTTATGTATAATAGCTTTGAGGGAGCATTACGGCAAGAAAGAGTGTGAATCAATAATTATTTGTTTTGAATCAATAATTGTTACGTTGTTTCAAATTTTGGAGGTGAGCCATTATTATTACCGGTGAGTGGTACATACCGCTGTTCTAGTTTTATTATGTTAGAGCGTATTAGTGTTGTTAAACAAACTGTTTTAAACATAGTGACTTAATGATAAAGTGAAAGTTATTTTGTGAAGGAAGTTTCGAAAAGTAAAACATATGCAACATAAATTGTTTTTTTCCTTTTTGCATTTTGTTTTTCGTGTTGCAAATTTAAATTTGCGTTTGCTTCTAAAATGTGTTAACAACAGAGAAATTATTGCAAACATAGGATCATTGGTGTACACCCTTTACAACGAGCTAGCCACTTCACTTAAAATGACGACTCTACCTCGGCGTTAATTTTATGGGCCACTGTAGACTTTGTTGCGCCTAAAATTATTCATTTAATTACTTATAGATGCTCTTCATTACCATCAAATTGATTAGTATAAATCCAACAATACTGTGGATTCTTTCTCATCTTTTACGTAACTGCTCAAGTTCAATGTTTAACATTATCTTCTCATGGGGTCTTCGTTTAGGATAGAAGTTTTTTCAGAATTTTCAATAACGCCAAATGATGAAAATACAAGATTGCATTGTTTTTAAGAACTTAAGGTATTTTGTAATTTTAATAGAAAATATTCACCCTGTGGTATGGTTAAACTCGGCTCATTAAACCGCAATACCAAACAAGAAAGAAAGTTCTAGTCAACGAAGATGTTCTACTTGTTGAAATTTCATTAGTTTATTTCAAGCTCAATGATAGTTTACATTTTCACTGACTAAAGCATTTAGTGAAATTTTTTGTTTTGTAGCTACCCAAGTAGCACATTTATTTCACGAAAATTGTAAAATAATTGTTTACGTTGAGGCAGCGGTTTTTAATCGTTTGGGTAGTAGAAATTCTGGCAACCCCCCCCCCCCATCACCACTATTGTTAAATTATGACGAATATGACAATACGTGATATAAACCGCATTTTATTCTAGTTTCCTAATCTTCAATGTGTGCCTAAAATTTCTAAGAGCTCATACTGAAGGAACATTTTAGAAAGGAATCACTGCACAAGCATTTAATGTGTAATTTATTTCTGAAGTAATAAAAAATATTCAATTCTTTGTGCCAAAAGAATCACTAGAATGATATCCAACCATTTTATGATCGTATTATTTATTTATTGGCATGTAAACTTGTGGAAAATAGCTCCTTAAAGCTGGAAGAAATTTTTGAGTTTTCAATCGTTATTGTTATTATCACAATTTATGCTTGTCCAAATCTTTGCAAAATCATCGGATTTACCATATCTCAACTGTCGCAATTGCGAGAGGTTCCCAGGCCATAAGGACCCCGAGGAGGATTAAAAAATGCACATAAAAATTTCACGTAACCCCCCCCCCCCCCCCCCCCCCCCAGGCATTGCCATGGAGGTCCACAAAGCTGTAAAATCTGCTACTCAAAGCTATAAAACAATAACCTTCACAACAACAAAAAAATGTATAAATATATTATATCAATTGCTAAATTTTTGAAGCAATTGGAAAAGTATTTCTAAATGCTGGAAGATTCGAATCTTTAACAAAAAATTTCAACCATTTATCATTTTTTATGTGCGTTCAAATTTTATCTGGCAATCAATATAACACATTATATCCAATCTTGTTGTTAAAATATCTTTGAAAATGATAAATGACTTTCAAAACAATCGCAAATTACGTTTGATGAAATTTAGCCACTGAATTTATGATTCTTCGCTTGTTTCCGGTGGAGTGGACATGTAAGTCATAAATCATCGACTACAAGTCGAGGAAGCAGCAAAATGTCCACCCATTTGACTTAAAGCATGATTACATCTTGTGTTAAATTTATTCCTTCTTAACAGCAGAATAATTTCCAAGATTCTCTAAGTTTCAGAATCAGGCGGTGAATAATAAATGTGTGTGATATTATTCTACACAAACGAATCAATTACAGTGATGCTTTGGGTGCTGTCTTTCCACATTTTCAAGAAAAGAACGTTGTTTGTGGAACATTAGAATGTTTGTTTTTCTTTCCCGTTAAAAATAAAAGAAAGACGAAAAAAGTATTAAAAGTGGCTTAATGCATCCAAAAAATATCCGAAAAAAATCGCCAAGCCCAAAAAATATCGCCAAGTCCAAAAAAAGTCAAAAGGAAACAAAAAAGAAAAATTAATATTGAAAAATTAAAAATTGGAAAGTAGGGTATTGAGATGGGGAATTTGTGTGTCGGTCTGCTTGTCGGTCGGTCGGTCGGTCTGTCCCTCCCTAATAACTTTTGAATGAACATCCCAATTTGAACAAACTTTTTTTTTATTGGAAAGATCTCGCCGAGTAGAGCTCATTCTCATATTTGATTTTTCTATTTGAACAATTTTTGGTTCAAATTTGAACCGTTCAAACAACCTGTCCCGCGACACTAACTTTTTAGTGAACAGTCCGATTTGAGTTTTTTTTTTTTTTTTTTTTTGATCAAAAGATCTTATCAAGGATACTTCATTCCCGTATTTACATTTCCAATTTGAACAATTTTTCACTCAACATTGAACCGTTTAAACAAGCTGTCTCCCCTAAGAGCTTTTGAGTGAACAGAACAGTCCAATTTAAACAAACTTTATTTTTGTTCGTAGGGTCTCAGCAAGGATACTTCATTACCGTACTTAAATTTTCCATTTGAACATTTTTTCGTTCAATATTGAACCGTTCAAGCAACCTTTCCCCACCTAATAACGTTTAAGGGAACCGTCCGGAATTGAATAAACCTTTTTTTTTTCTGTTCGAAAGATCTCGGAGAGGCTCATTCCCATGTTTCGCTGTTTGATTTAAACCATTGTTTGTTCAATGTTGAACCGTTCAGAAAAAAACTTAACATTAGAGCCTACGGGGAAATTTAAGTTGAATGTTGATCCTGAACTTAAAGGCGGATTTCCTTCAAACTAACTTTGTAAGAAAATGGTTTTGATAAATAATGTATGTAAAGTACTTTTCTGAATAATCTTTTGTGAAGGACTCTAATTCCAACTCCGACTCCGCAAACATGGCGGAAATGCAGGCTCAAAAAAAATGACTGACTGGGCAGACGATTTTTTGTTTATTTATTAATTCTTTTTGTTTAATTTATTATTATTATTTGTATTTATGTTTTTTTGGCAGACGATTTTTTTTGTTACAAAAATTTTTCATTCACGAGAGCATTTTGTTCTTTATTTATATTCAACAACTGGCAACGGATTAAAAATAAAATTCGAAACATTTTATTAACGAACGAGGTTTTTTTTTCTTTCTTTGATAAAATGTGTTTTGATGTTCTTTGTACTTTTATTTTATTTATTAATTTTTTAAACTGTAACAGTTACATCCTTTAAAAGGTGCGACAAAACTTTATTTACTCGTTGTTACTCGATTTTTTTGTTTATTTATTTATTATTTTTATTTTATTTTATTTTATTTTATTTATTTTTTTTTATTTTATTTTATTTTATTTTTTTTTTGCAGACGGTTTTTTTTTTTTTTGCAACAAAAATTTTTCATTTACGAGGTCATTTTACTCTTTATATTTAACAACTGGCAACGGATTAAATATAAAACTTGAAACATTTTATTAACGTACGAGGTTTTTTTTTTTTTTTTTTTTTTGATAAAATGTGTTTTGGTGTTCTTTGTACTTTTATCTACTAATTTATTTTTTTTGAAAAGGATTGAGGAATTTTTCTACGAAGAACTGTAACAGGTAAATTTTTTAAATGTGCGTCAAAACTTTATTTATTCATTTATTTACTTTTTACGTGACCATCTGATGAGAGGGGTATATTTTGCTTTTAGAAATCAGCTTTAAGTGCTAAAAAGGTAAGCTTGACATAATTTTCAGTCTCCGATAATCAAAAGAATAATGATTAGATGCTAGAATGCCGATGTCGATGTACGGGAAAGTAGACTCGTTTAGTTCTTGACAGAACTTCTTATTTACAACGAATTCTGTGATTTAGAAAGATAACTGCGTTACCTTTAGACATTTAAGTATATTTTTAAAGGTTTTCAAGTTTTTTTATAAATAGATATTTTTTATACCGTCAAATAGAGTAAGTTTGGGATAAGAGGTGTAAGATTTTGGTGTAATTATGTAACCAAAGTTAATAATATGAAGTTGTAGGAAGGTATTATCATAAAAGATTAGTAGCGTTGGCGAAGTCCGAGCGCAAGTTTCCTCCCCAAGTTTTTTCTGTATAAAGGAAAGTACTTATGATAGAGAATGGGGATTAGGATTCGACTTCCAGGGTGTTAGCATTTTGTTGTTTAATCATTAACAAGAATGGGGTTTTTTTGGAGTAAATGTGAAGCACTAAAAATCTTGAGGCCTAAAAAATTTGGAAATCGCTGCCATAGGCAAACAAAACCTGCAGTAACTGGGCAAACGTCTGATAAAACTGTTTTTAAGAATAAAATCCTGATCGAAATTTAAGTAAGAAAATTACTTTCGGAGATTCGGTTATTCCCCTGCTTTAAATGTAGCCAGTTTTTGTCGCTATGGAGTTGTGTAGTCAGTTATACATTTAAGCCAGTCTATCTCAAATTTCACCGAGCAAAACAAAAAAAATTAGAAAAATGAGCAATTGGAACAAAGTCAAAGGTTTAACAGATCATTTTGCATTGATATTATTCAACAATTAACAGATTTAGTACATGTTTTACTAATTTTAATTATCATAATGATTGCAAGTTCATGCATACCTTTACATACGAAAATTATCCTTCAATGATTGTCGCTCAAAAAATTTGAGATTTTTACCGAGTCGAAACAATTTAAACAGTAAAAAGGCATAACCCCAGAAGGCTCAATGAAATAACTGGTCTCAATGACTCGGAAATAAAACTCGGAAAACTTTTACAAAAATGCCCTTCGTCTTTTTGTCTCCCAGTTCTTTTATCGAGAAAGTTCGCTAAGGAAGAAATTCAAAAAAGAAACTGTAGCAGAATTCGAGACATAGAGGCTTCTGGTAAAATTCGTTCGAAAGGAAGCAAGTGGGTATTAAACTTATGCTATAACTGTCGGAATATTTTAAGAATTTTACCTAGAGAGATTTTAGATACAGACAAGTTCGAAATCAACGGGTTCGACCCGTCGATCGCGATCAATCAATCGATCTCGAGCCTTTTTTAAGTCGATCGCGACACTTTGAATTTTGCTTTCTGGTCTGAGTATAATAAATAAGCATCAATTTCTGAAGCTAAACTAGGTTTAAAGCCTAAATCAAAAATTATTTTTAGCAAATCTAAACTTTTTATGGTCACTGAGATTTTTTATACTCACTATTTGGTGTCTGAAAATATTTGACGTGAGTTAACATAACATTAGTTTAGCAATTTAAAGTAACTACTTAACAAGTATTAAAGTAGTTTTCGTAAATGGTTAACCTACAATGTAAAGTAAGTATTGTCCTAACTTAACCATGTATGCAACAAACATATCCGCTTACGTCCATAATGAGCAAATTTCCGTCCCCCCCCCCCCCAGTCGATCTTATGTACGCACTAAACTTGAAAAGTAGATCTTCAGTCAATTTAAGTTGCCGACCCCGCTGGGCTATACTATATCTATGAATGAAAATGAATTTCTACAACTGCTTTCCCGCTTAAAATTATTGAAACTTTTCCAAAAAGTTGAAAGAAAATTGCCTTAGAAAATCTCTCAACTCGTAATTGTTTTTGCAAAAGTAATTCATTTCTGTTATTGTTTCTTTTCAAAACCTATCTTAAATAAAAAGTACCATAGTTTTCCAAATGTTGAAATTCATTAAAACTTCTTTAGATTTTTTTATTTGCGATTAATTAACATATTTCGTTAATTAAACGTTAACTTATGATTTTAAATTAGATTTCGAAGTAAAAACTCAAACTTTGAAAGATAGTCTTCATGAAATAGCAATGAGCTAATGATTTTTAATGATCTACTTCATTTTGTTTATCTTAATCTAATTAAGAAATAAAGAAACTGCTAAATATATCGATTTTCTCTAATACTTGTGAATTCTTTTTAATAAAACCTCCTCTTTTGGATTGCCATATGTTTTTTAATTCATTATTGGTTTCATTATTAAGTTAACATTAAAGTTGAAACTATGAACGCCAATAGTTTACTTAAACTTAAAAGCGCACTAATGAAGAAGATATTTTTTACATTTCTCAAACTTTTTCCCAATTTAATAAAATATTTTATGATATATATTTCTCATTTAATGATTGTGTTTTTCTCTCGTGTCATTGTTCTTGTGAGAAAAACATTCCCCTAGGAATTTAAAGTTTCCAAGTTTGAGATTTGGTTTATTTTGTTCGTAAAAATAGCCTTTGATTTTGCTCCCTAAAATTAGAATCTTACACGAATCCATACGAAGAAATAAAAACCATCAATAAACTTATTTCAAATATCTAATGATTATAATTGGTTTGTTCGCTTAGTTTAGCGTAAACCCGATGCAAAATAAGCAATATCGAAATTTATTAACGTATTTATTAATTAAATGTATGATTCAATTAAATATTAGACATCATTAAATATAACACCTTTGAATAAAAATATAAATCATATAAAAATAATCATTACTACTTCAGTTAATTTTAAAAGAATATTTTCTACAATAACTTTAGGATCAGATAGGGTGAAATGGGAAATTGGAAAAATGAATGATTTAATAAATAACTCAGTATTGCTAAAATTAAAAGACTTTTCCAATAAATATTTGTAATACGAGTATTATTCCTTAACAAGTCATCGAAAGCCACACCTAGCACTTGCAACAGATTCTATTTAAAGAATGAGGTGGAGGATGGTCACTTTCCGAAGTTTTCAATTTAAGTATTGAACTTGCTAACTTTTTGACACATTCAACCAAGCTATGCATTTCAAATTAGTATCATTCTACTTAATCAGATACGGCTCAAAAATGCCTAATTAATTTTTAAGTATCTATTAATGCCTATTAAATTTATATTTCCTATTATTGTTATATCGTCTATCACCCGAACGTTAGTAATATTAGAGAAGACCTGATACATACGCAACTAAGTAAAAGGTTTTACCTTTTTAGAATCAGTATGCAACATTTTTTAATTCCATAAATATGGCAGCACATGAAAAATGCTTATAAAAAATTTCCAAACACATTTTTTCCCGAATTTAGACAGTCTTGAATTTTATTAAATAAAAGTCTAACGTTAACTGTCCTAAAAAGGTTCTTCTGCCTTCATATAGAAGTTAGCTAAGACCTTATTTGAATAAGATACCCAGTTTTGGTGTCTTTATCTTAGAAAAGACATCAATTTAGTTATGAAGGGTTTAAAAGAGAGCTAAAAGGTTAGTACATGGCAATTCAGATTTCGGGCTTAGAATGCTTTATATGTATAGTATAGTCTTGGGCAAAGAAGAATCAAAAGGGACATGATTCAGCTATTTAATTTTATCAAAATAAATAATGCTGGTTATTTTTTTATAGAAAGTTTGACAAGGGGTTCAGTGTTTTAAGCTAATCAAATCTCAGGGTAACCTGAAAATCAGGAAAAATTACTACATTAGCAGGGTTGTAGACACTATACTACACTACAACCTTTCTTGAAAACAACATCGTGACGTCAGCGTGACGTTTGAGTTGACTATAGCCTATGAAAAACGAGCTAGATAAAACGTCACAGCCTACTTGGCGAATTAGAGGAGATTGCTGACTGCTTGTGAGCTCTTATTGGCTCCGCCCGTAGTGACGTTCAGTGTCAAGTTAGGTTGCATTCTAGTATAGAAACAGCCTACCTTAAGAGGATGTAATAAGTAAGGGGAGCTGATAGTCCTAAGAGGGCTACTGATCTTTCTTGGAGAATATAATTTAAATGGGCCTATCGGGGGGGGGGCTGTTGCTGGTCGTAGCATTTGCCTTTGTATTTGTTTTCGCGCGTTATAAGCTCAGATAAACATCTGATCAAACATGATTCATTTAGGGATGTACTAAATATTTCGTAAATGTGTCATTCGGTCATTCACCAAATATTCGTCTTCGCATGAGGAACAGATATAATGTCTAAGAAACCATAACTAAATAGCTCGAAATAACTAATTTGTTGTTGTTCTGCTCATCTCCGTTGTTCTCATTTTGTAACTGTCTTGAAATATTTTGATGGCAAAAAATAATGATTTTTACGAGTAGTTATTCCTTACAATTAGTTATAGCATGTACTTGTGATGAGTTGGGAATTTTAATTTAAAAAGTAGTGAAGTTCTTTTTAAAAACACTGATGATATTCCATGATACTCTACTTTCTTCTTTATATAATTTCACTTTTACTTTATTGAACTGAAACTAGACTTGAAACATATTTCGTGAAGTTTAATAATTTACTAATAATCATATTCAACAACATTAGAATTACAGAAAACTTTCTCTATCTTGTTGGAATTTTTTAAAGATATTTTAACAATCTTTTGACGTCAGAAGTAAAATTCAGCACTTCCAATTGAAAGATTTTTGACAAGTAATGCTAAAGTAAAATATCTCTTTTACTTAGCTCTACTGCCAGAATTATTTATTATCATATGCTGAAAAGCAAAAGGAACTACTGTAGTATATTCGCAGAGTCTGTAGTATATTCGCAAGATAAGTTTTATGTCTTATCATCAAGATCACGAAATTTGTTGTCAAGTTTGAAAGATTTTGAGAAAAAATCCTTTTATCAGTGAATACAAAAGTGCAGATTTGACATAATTTTTGAGTGACGTATTCGCCTCATCAATTATAATGTCTTATAAAATATGGAAGACATTCACAAAAGATGTTTCTTTTGAGAATCATTGTGTCAAACATATTGCTGCATTAAAAATTTATAGTTTTTACGCCTTTTCCTTTGAACTTTCATCCTTGTTTATTACGTACAACGTTTATATTACATTAATGACATCAAATAACCTTCTAAATAAATTCCGTAACTGAAAGTAAGAGAGTGTTATTTTAAAAAGAAATTAATTGCAATCATTTAATATTTAATAATTTTTGGCCCAGAACATACTTAAGTAGGAAAGTTTAGACAAAATCATACGAATTCATGGAATAAAATAAACGATTATCCGCGGATTTTTCACTTTTTTTTTTCTAATGTGCTGGTTTACTGAGTGCAACAAATGCACTCCTTTTAAAATCAGCCACGAAACATTTCTGACTCGCATTGTAATTACATGCAAAAAATTAAAGTATGTACTATTATTATGGTTATTAAAGTTTGAGACAAAAAAAAATGATAGTGGCCAGTAAACCCATGAACGTTAGTGGCCACTTTGCCGTCGTTGGTGGTCAATTGGAACCAAGTTCCAAAATTGTAAATCCCACTTCACTTCATTCTGCATTTAGTAATATTATACCATGTTTATATAAAAGAAAACTGTGTAAAAAAAAACTTACAAACCTTTTCTGAAAATAAAATAATTCATTTTGAAATCCAAATAATAGGACATTATGCAGCTAAAACAAAAACTAAACGCACCTTCACACTTGAAGTTTAAGAAGCATTTCATTTAATGTGCTGATTAATCATCAACTTGGTCACTTTGACTATTTTCCTACAAAGTTTCATTGCCTTTTCTAGATTTAAATTATGTATTTAGATGTGTTGTACAGCAGATGGATCGATTTTCGCTCCAAGTTAACGTTGGCCACCAGTCACTATGCCAATGGCCAATTTCTTTTCATAATTAGTACGATGCATCGGCAGTTTGTATTTTTGTTCAGAAAAAAAGTTGGTCGCCAATTTGGCGACCATCATAAAATCTTATAGGCGCCGAAAAAAATTTTAGTCGCCACTGGCAACCGCTAGTCTTGACCGTTGATGATTATTATCAATATCAATGTATGAGTGCGTTATTATTCGTTTTTAGCTTTTTCGGATATGTTTTACATTCAATGTTATTGCTTTTAGCTATATTTTAAATGTATGTGTGAGTGTCATTGATTTATTTAGCAGTTTATTAGTGTGTACACTTGTGACTTAAACATCAATGTTGAACACAATAGAGAATTAGGGGAGACCGGGACAAGATGACGATGCTAAGAATCGTTGCTTATTATTCACTCATTTTTAAGGATGGTAAAATTATTTTTATATGAGGCGTTAGAGTAGTCCTTTGTAGCCTAAAATATATCACCAATTATTTTTTGAAATTAAAAAAAAGGTATGATTTTCTTATGTTTCCATAAGCTGAACAATTCGTCGTCTTGCCCCAGTACCGGGGCAAGATGACTTTCGCCTTGGGGCAAGATGACGACTCTATAAAAGGTGTAACATTTTAATCTTTTAAATACGTTACATGGTTTAACAAATGGTAAATGTGTTTCTACATCTTAGAAAGCATTAAATTAAGCATTGTAAAGTAATGTATATATACAAATGTTTAGTAGTGCAGCTAACAATAGTCGCAAATAAAAATGCCATTTTCATAATTGGAACAGTTCTCATGCCACCACTCTTGGCATTTGCAGCACTGGATCCATTCTTCTGCTGGAGGATCACAATATTCCTCTTTACAAGCAGGACATCTTAGTACACCATCCTTTGAAGTTGATGTCACTGGTTTGCTTGGCCTGATTTTTTCTGACTTCTGGCTAAGGGAACTAAGTTTGAGTTTTCTTACTCCTTTTTTTGCTTCACGTTCTTCTGCCCTCTGTTTTTTTAGACAATCCTTTTTCTCTTTCTGCTTGGCTCTTTCTTATAGCAGTTTTTTGACGGGTGAGCTCTTAGGGATACTTGAACTCATTTTTTTGTTTTTTCTTTTTTTGTCACATTGTAGTGTTTTTGGCAATGGCTTTAAATCAAAAACACTTAAAGGCTTCTTTTCTGCACTGGAATCAGAATTTGTCATCAATTTTGTATCTACTGGATGTTTTATATGTGGTTTTTTTACTAACAGGGTCTGGGGGTTGGCACTATTGTTTTCAGTTCCCTCTTTAACAGCATTAAGATCAGTTGTTTTTGAAGCAGCGAAATCATGATCGCTGAATACAAGAGAATTATGCGGCTCGATCCCGCATTCTTGAAAACCTTGAACTGCATTTACAATTGTAGCGGCTTTGAAGTAAGCTATGCTCAGAAGTTCACCAACATTTTTATCTGTGATGGTCTGCCCTGGATGAGTGACCATATAGTTGTCACAAGCTTGACTACAATATTTTTTCAAAAAATGCCACATCAAGAGGTTGGAGACGATGTTATGTATGGGGAGGCAACCCAACCATGATAATAATTTTTTCTCTGCAACAAATATAGCTTGCAAAGTTATGTGAGATTTATGATTATCAATGATCAACAGAACAGGAGATTCTTTGTTTGATTTTACGTGTTGATAAAAGTGCTGCAAAAAAGAGAAAAAAGTATCCTTATTGCTCCAGCCATTATCACTACAGTGACCTACAGTTTCTGGTGGGGCTTTCTCGATAAGTTCATCATATGTATCAAATGCCATCATATGTATCATTAATAAACTATTAGTTTGCTCTTCGGAAGAGGGGGGGGCATGAGGGACTTAGTATAATATATTATTATATACATTAGTATATACATTAGTATAACTATAAATAAGCATTTAAGGAACTTAATAGAAGGGGCAACATAGTTAGTTTCATAAATTCCGAAACATGGGGCAAGATGACGAGCTCGTCATCTTGCCCCGTGTTTCGTTTCGTCATCTTGCCCCAGACTGCCATTTTTGAAGGATTCATATTTATTTCCATTAAAAAATGCGTTTATTTGGTGCTTATTCATATAAATAGGTAGTAGGGTGGAGCGAAAAAAATGAATTTTTGATTTTCGTAAACAGGTACCTTTCATTTACTGTGAATGAGGATAAGTAACAATTCTGTAAAATATTTCACTTTTGCGACGTCATCTTTAGTCTGCGCATTTGGCCTAAAGTTTTGAAACTTTTGATTTTTTTAATATTTTTCAAATTTTTAAAAAAAATATTACAAATGATAAAACTAGTGAAGGGTGGGTATTAAATGGAAGAAAAAGGTTTAAAATATACAAGGAATTTTTTCAAATCATTTTAAATTATGATTTCAGTCTGCGCATTAGGCCCAAAGTTCATCAAATTTCCCAAAATTTCTGATATTTTCAACATTTTTTAACTCAGTTTTTCCTCTCAATATTCACTTGAAGTGTCTTCAATCCTGTTTTTGTTCATTTTGTTATTACTTTGCACTCTGCAACTCTTCGCTAGCTCATGTGGAACTACCCAGGACTCACCACGAGGAAGTGGCCGCACTTTCGGTGCCACCCGCGCTCCCCTTGCTTCCAACCAATGAGAGCACACATCAACATTTTTTTAGACAAGTCAGGAACAATAAAATGTGTCCTTGAATAAGACAGGAAATAAAGGACAGGATACAAAGACAGGAAAATACAAAGGTGTAATACGGAAACTGGAAGAAAAACTTGATAGACCTCTGTAACTGGATATTTGCCAATTACATTTAAATGAACTTAATTTGCGACATTTTTTGCAAAAGCTTGATGGACCTACCAGTGGACCAAAGTGATTTTTTGGGCGTGTTGGGAGAAACTAAGCAACATTTATATTTTCAAATCAGTTCAATTTGAACTGAACCTATAGAATTTGTCGTTGATCAGATCGATTTTGGCAATAAAAATGATTTAAGTACTGAGCAACAGTAACTTCATGAGATGAGAAAGATAGTTTTGACTGGGAAAATATCCAAAAAATTATGAACCAAAGCTTTCCCAAGCCAGATGGTTAACTACAGCAAACATAATCTTTAGACTATAATTTTTAAAAGAGTTAATAACTTTCGCGATAAAAGTGTCCTAGCTCTTTTAGGATGAAGTGCATACGTTACTAATTTAGCTTTAAATTTGTGCGAGATGATAAAGAGTTATACTTATCTCTCCGGGAAAAAGCAAAAAATTGTATTCACATCCATTCAAAACAATGTATACTTTGCACCCTAGAAATATGCTGTTATCGATATCTATACATATAAAAATGGATGTATGTATGTTTGCTCCTTATACAAATCCACAGTTTTCGTCGGATATTCAACAAAATTGGCACAGAGGTTCCTTGATGCACTAAAATTCACATAGTCGGGGTTTTGAAATTTTAAAAAAATCCAAAAAGCACAAAATTCAAACTTTTTGTCTCAAAATAGCCATTTTCTTTCACCTTTGAATAGATAGAGTAATAGAGGTAAGCCTTTAAGCATACAAATTGATAAAATGTAACACGTTAAAAAAGGAGTATTTTCCAACAAAGATTACGATTAACAATGAATTATCAATTTAAAGCTCACCTATTTCATTTAAGCATGAAATAAGTTTTTATATTCCCATGTAGATAGAATTCATTCAAATACACTGAAGTGACAAAAGTCATGGGATAGCAATATGCAAATTTTCAGATGGCAGTAGCATCGCATAGAACAGGTATAAATGCGCAGTGCTTTTACAGAGCTTTCATTTCTGTTCAAGTTATTCATGTGAAGAGGTTTTAACGTGATGATGACCGCACGACGTGAATTAACAGACTTTGAACGCGGAATGTTAGTTGGAGCTAGACGCATGGGTCATGCCATTTCGGAAATCGTTAGAGAATTCAACATTCCCAGATCCACTGTGTCAAGAGTGTGCCGAGAGTATGAAATTTCAGGCATAACATCCCACCATGGACAGCGCAGTGGTCGACCGCCTGCACTTAAAGATCGAGACCGGCGACGTCTGCAAAGAGTCGTAAATTCTAACAGACAAGCAACACTGCGTCAAATCACCGTAGAAATCAATGTGGGACGTACAATGGACGTGTCTGCTAGAACTGTGCGGAGAAATTTGGATTTCTTGGGCTATTCCAGCAGAAGACCGACTCGAGTGCCTTTACTGACAGAACGACATCGCTTGCAGCGACTCTCGTGGGCACGTGAGCATATCGGTTGGTCCCTAGATGAATGGAAAACCGTGGCCTGGTCCGATGAGTCACGATTTCAGCTGGTAAGAGCCGATGGTAGGGTTCGAGTATGGCGCAGACCCCACGAAGCCATGGACCCAAACTGTCAGCAAGGCACTGTTCAAGCTGGTGGTGGCTCCGTAATGGTGTGGGCTGTTTTTTCATGGCATGGACTTGGTCCTCTAGTGCGACTGGACCGAACATTGACTGGAAATGCTTATGTGCAGCTACTTGGAGATCACTTGCAGCCATTCATGGACTTCATGTACCCAAACAACGATGGGATTTTTATGGATGACAATGCGCCATGTCACCGGGCCACAACTGTTCGCAATTGGTTTGAAGAAAATTCTGGACAATTCCAACGAATGATTTGGCCACCTAGATCGCCCGACATGAATCCCATTGAGCATTTATGGGACACCATCGAGAGGTCTGTTCGTGCCCAAAATCCTGCCCCATCAACGCTTTCACAATTATGGACGTCTATCGAGACAGCATGGCTCAATATTCCTGCAGAAGACTTCCAACGACTTGTTGAGTCCATGCCACGTCGAGTTGTTGCACTTCGCCGGGCAAAAGGAGGGCCGACACGATATTAAGAGGTATCCCATGACTTTTGTCACTTCAGTGTATATTTTTAGAGCTATGTTGTATTAATAAGCACCCGGGCAACGGCGGTAATAATCTAGTTAGTTTATAAGAGAGAGCATACAAAGAAACTTGTTTTAAATCGTATTGTCAACGCTCAATCTAGAAAACAAACAAGCAAACAAGTGAGAATGCTACAGATCTCAAAAATAGATAAAAATATATTTTCATACATTACATACATTAATCAAAAGCCAGAATACATCGATATGTTTTCTTGTCATGATGTGGAAATTACAAAGCCACCTTTTATACGTAATTTAACAACACAATATTTACAAAGATTACTGTAAACTGAGAATTTAAATATGATTTCTGAATGCGCTCTTTTTAAACTTCCATTCAAGACTCAATCAGTTGAAAGAGCTGTCAAATAGGTCACAAGCTCTTCAAAATTGGTATGTAATCACAGGAAAAGAAAAAGTTTATTAAAAACGAGGATATCTGATAGAAATATTAGATCAATTTACGACACAAAGGAACAATTTAACTTTTAAAGACGTATCTAAGAAATATAAATCCGTGCTCGCATTGGTTGGAAAGAAGGACTCACGTGTAGGACTAGAAGTACGGTTACCTCCTCGTGGTGAGTCCTGGGTAGTTCCACATGAGCTAGCGAAGAGTTGCAGAGTGCAAAGTAATAACAAAATGAACAAAAACAGGTTTGAAGACACTTCAAGTGACTATTGAGAGGAAAAACTGAGTTAAAAAATGTTGAAAATATCAGAAATTTTGGGAAATTTGATGAACTTTGGGCCTAATGCGCAGACTAAAATCATAATTTAAAATGGTTTGAAAAAAATCCTTGTATATTTTAAACCTTTTTCTTCCATTTAATATCCACCCGCCACTAGTTTTATCATTTTTAATATTTTTTTTTTAAATTTGAAAAATATTTAAAAAATCAAAATTTTTAAAACTTTAGGCCAAATGCGCAGACTAAAGATGACGTCGCAAAAGTGAAATATTTTACAGAATTGTTACTTATCCTCATTCACAGTAAATGAAAGTTACCCGTTTACGAAAATCAAAAATTCATTTTTTTCGCTCCACCCTAATAGGTAGTATTTAAACTAAGGTACACATTAATACTAATGAGAAGCAATAAATCTTACCTGTACTTGCATCAGAGCTTATTTGCACATGGATAAAAGTTAGATCGCGGTAGCGGTAAACCAGAACAACTTCAGAACTGTCTTGAAAATGACGATTTCAGCGACTTTATACTATTGCTGAACGAAGAATAGATAGAAGAATCTCCTATCCTAGCGGACCTATCCTACCTAGCGGCAAATGAAAAAAATACGAAATTCGTCATCTTGCCCGGCTCGTCATCTTGCCCCGGTCTCCCCTACTACAAATGATTCATTCGTTTTTGAAACGCTGTATATCCAAAAGGTTCTTCTCTATCCGAAAGGCTGTTTATCCACACTCACACCAATAAGGAATATATGGAAATAACTGCAAACTCATCAAAATGTTGAATTGCTTTAACCAGGCACTAACACTGGCTCAATGTTTTCAAAATGCCAAATGCCGACAAAACAAAAAAAGTTATTCTTTTTGAGTAAATATTAGGTATTAATAGAGTCCAACATCGTCCAAGTAATGTCCTGATACATCATCACTGGTGCATGGATGCTCTCCTACGCCACAAAGCACTGAAAGAACAGCTAAACATCCCGCATATTGCAATAAAGCCGCTTTTCTCATGCAATACATCACCAACTCCACCCACTTCCATCCATGGACTGAAGTTTCGTGCTTTTTGGCACTCGTCAACATGGAATAGGATTTAAGAGGATTTCTACCTCCAGCTCGCTACCTCCAGCATTCCTATTCCATGCTGACGAGTGTCAAAAAGCACGAAACTGCTGTCCGTTAATGGAATGAACGAGTTGGTGGTCTTTGTATTTTTCTGCCTTAAACCTGGCATAGGGGCGGTTACTTACTGCTTTATACAGCTTTTCTCGTTTTGTCGCCATTTTGAAAATACTGTCCTCGTATTTACCACCTGATTCATTCTAAATCTTGATCAGTTTGTGGTTATTTTCACTTATTCTTCATTGTTATACGCGCAATACTTTTGAATGTATAGAATTTCGAAAACTAATGAATCATTCTGTACCTCAGACTAGCCTAAGTCCAAAAATGGCGATTTTCAATGTATTACTGCATTGTATGTAAAATGGTATTCCGCATCGACCCATAAGAACGATATTCTGTAAAAGAAATCCTTCAAAACTTTTAGGTGCATTTAAATAGCGGGAGTCCCATCCTTTGCATGCATCAAATTTTTCAACATCGTTTGCATGCTCTCTCCTGAAAAGTAACGGAAAATGGACTTACATCACTCTGGCTCTGAGGTACAGATTTGTGGTAATCCTGTGTATATTAAAAAAATCTTTGTTTCGTTATACTTTGATCTTTTTTCGGTTCAGAATATTTGTCCATCATTTTAAAGGTTTCTTTTCCAATATGGCATGTTGGTTATTGTGAAATACTAGACGCTTTTTAATATATGATTCAACTCTGCTTTACCGCGATATGTCAATGTTTACAACTTATGATTTGCTCATACGCTATCACCTCTAAAAAAGGAGGAGTCAAATAGAGGTAGGAACTATACTGCCGAGCTAAGTACAAAAGTCGCATTTGCACTTTTAAAAAAAATTGAGTTATCGCCACCAGGTGGCTCTTTGTGACATATTCCACTTAAATACAAAATTATATAGTCATTTGAGAATGGAAAATATTTTTTAAAAAATTCTGAAAAAGTTTCATCTGAATCAAATACATGGTGGCGCAAAACTTTGAAGAGTATTATATCAGTTTGAACTCGACTGCAGATACTACTTTTGCGCTTAGCACGGCAGTATAATGTTCTTCACTACTAATCTACTTCACTTCAGGGATCAGCTAATAGAAAAAGACAAAAGACTATAAGCCTTTAAGCAACAAAAGAAACAGGACATATGAAGTTTTTCAATGGTCCAAACCTCCTATTCCATAGTGCCTGGCTGTTTCATATACGCCTAAATTTATAACTCGTTTTTTATCGAGCAATGAACACACTGCTATTAATTTTCATTTTGGATCTCAAACGTCTTGTTGTCCATTTTTCCAATTCACCCCGGAACTTTACCTCATGGAACGTCCACCGGCCCCAGAGTCTGCTACAGGGTGGGTGCCTGGTGGTCCGCCTCTGGTACGTCCACCGGCCCCTGCTCCTTCGAATGGAGGCGCCCATATCCTGCACACATACCTATCACAATTCGGCATTGCGAAACACATAATTCATAGTTCCAAAATTCAAATTTTTTTTACTTTATTTATTCCTTTTTTTTCTTACGACAGTAAAATAAGTAGTATTTTTTTATACAACTGACAGTTCATTACAATTAGTACTATTTACTCATGATAGTTAAAGAATTTTTATTCTAGAACCAGTCAAGTATTTTAGTAAAATAAATAGTTATTGCCTTGCTCTCATCTATGTAGTATGAATCAGATTAAATTATCTGATAAAACAAAGCCAATGTGGTTGTTACATGTGACTTAGTCGTTACTGCAAGAATTTCAATGGGCTTATTTTTTTACTTTTCATTGCAAAAATTAAATTTATTCAAGTGAAAGAGATTTCAGTATTTTTTTCCCTTTTGAAATGTCTGTTAAGAAAAGCATTCAGTCTAAAAGTGCTATTCAAAAAGATAATTATTGAAAGAAAGAACATAAAGGGATTGAATCGATCTCAATGACCCAGTTTGTGACCGCATTATTGCTTTCCTCTCTTTCGAAAATCATTTTATTTTTTTGGAAGGAAAAGCAATTTTTGAGGGACATTCTATTTTTAGTGAAAAAAATTCCCGTTTTTCTCTGCCATCTCTCCCCCCCCCCCCCGTTTCTGCCTCTTTCTCTCTTTTATTTTATTTTTTTTAGTGTTCTGAGATTGCTTAATAGAAAAACACGTGACTATCTGTACTCGCCAACAGAAAGCACAATTACGAAATGCTGATATTCTATTTTTTAAAAAAAGAAAGAAAGAAAGGAAAATATTTCAGAAAAAATTAAGGAGGGAGAACATTGTTTAGTTTGGTCTTGATACATAACAATGCAATAAAATGTGCAAAAACTTGTTGTGAAGTCAATAATTTATACTAATAATATAAAGCTGAAGTGTTCATTTGTTTGAAAGCGCTAATCTCAGGAACTACTTGTTCGAATTGAAAAATTAGTTTTGTGTTGAATAGTCCATTTCATCAGGAGGGCTTTAGGCTATACAATATTACGCTATATGTAAGGAATTAATTACTATAGTTTTAAAATAATAATGTTCGAGAAGTACGGGCGGATTAGTTTCCACTCTTCACGAGAGATGGTGTTCATTGTTTTGGAAACTGTGTGTAAGGGGCGATGGACGTAGCGAACCACCGTGGCAGCGAGTTTGTTGCTCTACCGAAAGCGAATGCGTCACTTGACATCGCTTTCATTTTTAAGGTGACCCGTGCAACGCCGGGCCACGCAGCTAGTTGAAATATAAATTTTTGGGGCATATTTTGAACTTTCGATTAAATAATGCAACGCACAAATGATGGACCTGATTTTAAAATTATATTTTCGAAACTACTGCCCATATTATAGTAAGCAGGGCCGTATTTAAGGGGTGGGGTTTTAGGGTTAAAACCCTATCCGATTTTTTTTAAAACTAATACAAGAGTGCTTTTTATAGTTTCTCACTGAAAAAGTTATTATTGCTATTTTATTTTAATTTTCTTATTTACGTTGAAACTACAATTGAAAAATTAAACTATCATTATTGAATAATTGAACAAATTAAGTGTTTTTCTGCAGTGTTTATTTTTACTGTAGTTATTGCAAGCATAATTTCTTAACAATACACATTTCCCTTTGAATTTTTAAAACCACTTTTTTTTTTTTTTTTTTTTTTTTTGCATCTTTCAAGTTAATACCCTTTTAACATCAATTGTAACAAAAATTAACAGAACATAGAACATGACATCATATTTTATTGACTTCATAAATTTTACGAGAAATAGGTTTGGTTAAACCCTTCCCAAAACTGGTTACGGCCCTGATAGTAAGTAATACGTGAATGTAAAAAGAAATATACCAAGTTTATTTTCAGTAATAAATGTTCGATATGTAAGCCTTTTGTTACTCGCCAACTTCCTAATTTTCAATCTGATGATGCAGATGCAAAAAAAGTGAAAATATGATGTAAAATCGAAGTATAAAAAAATGATTCTCCGGCAAAGTATGAGAAACTGGTGCCAAAGACAAATAACAGCTTGAAAAACTGCAGGCGATACAAGTCTTATGAAGAGGGAGAAGAAAGTCAAAGACAAGTGGAAAAGGACAAGCGAGAAACAAGCTTTTCCACTTTAACGATTTCGGAGATCGGAATTCGTTAATGTACACATTGCTTTGGTAAATTGCGGAAAACTCTTAATTCGAAAATACTTCTGCAGTTTAATGGAGCATAGCAGTTAACATGTAAAGTGACGTCTAACGCCTTTAGCGCCACTATCATTTCTACACATATTCTGCCTTCATGATTTAAAAGTCCAAGTTTTGCTGCAATTCATTTTTAAAGATTTTTTGCTGTTTGTTCAAAGATATAGTTTTACCAAAGAATTTTTAATACTTACTTCTGGAGGGTTCTACTTAAGAGTTAAAGCATTTTTTTTCTTTATCATAACATTCACGAAGGTTAAAAATTTGTCTTCTAGTTTTCTCCAACATTTTTCCTCTTGGAGATAGGTTTTTTTTTTCTATGACGGCAGCATAAACATCGCCTAATGGCTTTTTTTTTTTTTTTTTTAATGTTCTGGGCACGAAAAAAAGGTCTGTATTGCAGATCAGCAACATAAATCAGTATAATATCCTTTATTATCATTAGAAATTTATCAAATTTAGTTCAGTTTTGAAAAACCTCACAATTCTAACTATGTACAGCATTTAATCATATAGTAAACTAAACAATAGTTACACTGTAAAATGCCTTCAATTTTTTTATTCCAAGTTACAAACTTAGTTCAGAGAAGAAAGAAATCGTTTTATGATCTTCCAAATAACTTTTTTATGATACAAAAGAAAATATTTTTAAATATAAGCTATGATTAGCAATATAAATCAGTGTAATAGCACATTATTAGAAGTTTATCAAATTTAGTTCTATAGTGAAAAATCTCACAGTTCCGGCTATATACAGCATTTAATTCTACAAAACAAACTAAACAATACTTAGACTTAAAAATGTCCTCAAATTTTTGTAATTCAAGTTACAAACTAAGCTCAGAGAGGAAAAAAATCATTTTGTGATCTTCCAAACTCATTTATAGTGCAAAAGAAAATATTTTTAAATATGAGCTTCAGCGCAATCCTCGCTCAAAAAAAAAAGGGAAAAAAATAATGATTTTTGTTTCATTTTCTTCTTTGTTAAGGACCATAACCCACGCAATTAGGCGCAGTCAGAAATGCTCTAAATTACTTTCAGAAAACTCTTTTGTTTTCTTCTTTTAATGCAAATAGTGTCAGTTATGGAACTTTAAATATAATTAAAACACTGCGTTGTCAAGGAAATGGACTGTAATGGTACTTTATTTTTACTCCAGCTCTATTCTGCACACTGCATGGAATTCTTTTATTTGTTTCGTAACTTCGCAGGATTATTTTTTCTTTACGAAAACATTTGCAGGGCAGACTGGAAAGATTTTTAAAACAAGGAAAAAATAATTAATTCATAGAAGTGACATGTGCAGTTGTGAGTTTTCTTAAATTTCAAAGTTTGTGAAAACTAAAAATTGGATTAAAATCACAATTTCTGTGGGTTTTTTTCATTTTTTCATTTTAAGTTTCATTTGGTGAATAACAGTTAAAACCAAAGCAAAACTTTTTTTTAATAAAATTATACAATGCAATCATTTATTTAAGTTGTATAAGTTATGACGTTTTGAAAAATCAAGATTTTGCATTATTTCATGACGTCATCGAGAGATCGCTTAAGTGACCGTATGCGAAATCCTTCAAAATCTTGATTTTTCAAAACGTCATAACTCGGTCAATTTTTGTCGTAGAACAGTGATTTTTTTTAAGTTTTAAACATTACAGTGTCAAGAATGTTTTACTTAATATGATTGATAGGACTGGGGGGCTGTATAAAAATTTGAATTTCGTAACTCTTTCAAAATTTGATTTTTTGAAAAACATTGAATAGACCCAAAATTCCTTTCGTAATTTAGAAATTTTTTCCTAAATGAACTATATGCTTATCTCTAACGGTTTAGAAATTAACTATTGGGCCACGATAGGAGTGGACATCCTGTATAGTTAGATGTATGTTCATTTAAAAATGTGTTTTACTTTGGGGGAGTTGTTGTACTTGACAAGCACAACTGTATGCCCTAAATTTGACAAAATCTGTTCAGATATAAATATTCAGGAAGTTTCAGAATCAAAATGCAATTAAGGTCGTCTGTTTAAGTTAATAGTTAACTAATCCCAGGAGACTCAAAGAAAGCATAAATACGAAAATAAGATTTCTAAAACTTATCATTTTAGCATTAGAAACTCATCTGCAGAAGAAAATTTTAGGGCATTTCAAGTTTCACAGACATCAAACTTAAAGGGGGGGGGAGTTAAATGATTATTATTGTTTAAAATAATTGTATGAAATTCGACGATATGCTTTTTTATAAATCCAATGCTATCAGTAGAATTTGTATTTTAAGTGGTTTTCTTTTAAAAAAGAAAAAAATATTAAAATATAATTGTAATAGAAAATCTGGTATTTAAATCCTTTGAGTTGGGTGAAAATAAAATACATTTAAAATAAGGACTCGATTTTTTCATATATTAACTTTTTTAATATATGATAAGCGAAGTTGTGGAATTTTCATGAATTAAGGTTCAAACGATTCGTTTCTTTTGTCATATTTTTAATCTTATTTTACTTTTTTATTAAATCATGCTTTTGAAAAAAAAAACTTCTAAGCGTATAAAATTGAAAATTAATTCCTCACAGCATTCGACAAAGTTTGTCGATAAGAGAATTTTGCAAACGTACAGTTACGAAAATTTTAAGTAAACTGAAATTTAAGTACATACTACATTTTGAACTTAAAACCTTAGCAAGTCAAGTATAAGGTAAGCTTGTATTTATATTTGAGTCTTTAAGGCTTAAAAATTTAGAGGAGGGTGGAGATACTTGATATTTCAAGATTCATGTTTCCCATCTCAAAAGTACACAATACACAATTCGAATAAAAGCAAAATTACCGCGCACTCATGGTAAGTTTACATCCCCCAAGTGGCAGATTATCCGTTTTTCTCATGCTTTTGAGTTATATGTCGTTGTCAGTTTTCATAAGTGAGATTATTTTTTTGGTTTTGGATGAAGGAGGAAGCTTTCTTGAAAAAGCTATGCAATCCATTGCTTTTATGATATGGTAGAAGGTTTGAAACAATGTTAAAAGTGTGAAAAATACAAACTTGTGGCTTCTTTTGCTGTAATTTTGAAATATTTTTTAAAGTATATTTTTAGATACTTGATCCTTTCGAAGCAAGGAGCTTGATCCGGGATCAAGCTCAAACTGTATTTGCGGCATTTTATTTACGCAAACAGTTTTGGCAATATTCTATTATTTTTAAAAAAAATGATGATTAATTATATTACTGTGCAAGAAAGCCCTCTAAAATCTGATGTACTTACTTTTCATCTTTTTCTATAAACGTTTAAAAATTACTAAATTAGAAAGTTAGGAATAGGAAGAAGCACAGAAGTGTTTAAAAAAGCATGCAAACATTTTGTGATATGATTTGGTGTTAGTAATTTATTTAGTTTTAGAGGTTCTCTGCATTTTTTCGTATTAACGAAGATTATGACATAGAAAGCATGAAAATTGAAGAGCAGTTATTTACACTGGAAGTGCTAATGAAATGGTACTTTACTTGTAGGAAAAAAGAGTTTGAAAAAAAAACTTTAAAAAATAACATTTTTAAATAAATAGTTATATTTTTATTATTTCAGTAATAAGAAATAATCTTATTTACATTTTAGAGAGGCGCAATGAGTATTTAAAAATATACATTTATGGGGCTCTTTTACACTAAAAAATTGTTTAACTTATAGTTTAGTAATTAGTTGATATTAAGTGCACTTTACATTAAAGTAGTGATAAACTTACCCTTAAAATCATAACGGTTGTTTTTAAGACATCTACGAAGAGAGCTTTAAAATAACTTTACCAATCAAGTCCTAGCCATTACAAATTTGACAGTTTTGATATTGTTTCGGGACACAAATTTTAAAGTTTCACTAGAGTTCAAATCATGAGCAGTAAAAAAAGTATTTGAGTGCTGTTGAAAAAGTAAATATAAGTGTTAAGTTTATACTAAAACTACACAAATATGCTAAATAATGCATAGTTAAATGACACTGGATCTGCTAATATGAAGTGCTAACTTGAAAGAAAATCCATTCTTTACCAGTACCAAAAGCCCCATTCTAAACTAAATTGTTAGAGCTGATACCTTTTATCACATTATTACAATGTATTGTGTTAAAGTAAAACAAATGCTTGTTTGTTAATTGGAGAAAGACCTTTTAATGATTTATGTGAAAATTAATAACCTCACAGAGATGGTACCGTTTCCCGCCATTACAATGCATTGTGCTAAAGCAAAACTAACGTTTTTTTTAGTTGGATTATGTTCTTTTACTGATTTATCCGGAAAGAAATAAACAATATCTTACCACTGTATAGCAAAACTTTTTATCGGCATGTTTTCGAAATTTTCCAATTTACCCTTTGCGCCTTATGTTCAGCATCTGGAAGCAAATTATTAAAACTTTCTCGGACTGCGACGAACGATTAGCAAAGTACTTGCAAATTGCTTTTAATGAAACCCAGTTTGGAAATTTATGACTCTAGCCCACAAGCCTTATAGCGATTCATATGTGAGAGATGAATCATTGGTGACAAGTCGGGGAAGCAAACAAAATGTCGTTCCCCTATGACTTAAGGCGTGATTATACTTTGCGTTAAACTTATTCCTTTTAACAACAGAATTAATTCCTTCGACAACCTTTCAGACAGGGGTGAAGAATGCCTCTGACATTTACCCTTCATTACTGAATCGATTGCGGTATGTGGTAAGGTTCGGAGCATTAATTCTTCCCAAGTTCTTTTAACTGGATGAACTTTGAGATTGAGTTGAAGTACAAGATTTGCAGCTGCTTGAAAGTTTAGAAAAAAAAAAACCTCTGGAATTGTTTTCCTAATTTAATTATTCTTCTTCTTAAGGCAAAATTGAAGCAAAACAATTCAATTGTACTACGAAAATGTAAACACGAAAAAGATATTTTATATTTTAAGTTGTCTTATTATTTATTTAATTTGACTAGCTCGCAATTATATTAATACAGCATCAGTTTTGATTGTGACAAGCTGAAGTAATAAATAGTAATAACTACACTGTTCGACAAAAAAAAACCTTGAAAATGCTTCTGGTATTTTGAAGGCTGATTCTTATGTAAAATGACCCCCTGAATCCGAATATGACCCCCGTTTTCCCCCATCACGTCCCAATTTTTTTTAAAACGCCCCCCTTTTTTTCATTTTTCCTTAGTTTCAGGGCTATTATTTTTTTTTTTTTTTTTGGAGGGGAAAGGAGCCTTATATTCACCAATAAATTTTTTTGGATGTCAAGAGAGACTCAAAGTTTAAAATCATGAGCACCGAGAAAAAATCGGGGAACTTTGGGGGGCGTGGCCCCCCAAAATATTTGAAAAATCACCAAAAACGGTCTTTTTATTCTAGTTTCTTTAAAAAGACCTTTAAAACATTTTTTTCGGTGCAGAACCAGAGTATAGGATCCGCTCCTATGGCTCCTGGGTCAGAAAAAATTTTCACGCTGTAAAATTTCAAAAAAAAATAAAATAATGCTTTAAAAATCGCACTTTGCACTCGAGTTTTAAAGCAGGTCTTCAGCAAAAAAAAAAAAATTGTGGCTGATTCTTATGTCAAATGACCCCCTATTTCCAAATATGACCTCAGTTTCCCCCCTCCACCCCCTCTTTCCAGAGAGTCCCCACCCAATTCAGAGTCATTTTACTAATTCGGAGGGGAAAAGTACATTACGTAACCCGTTAACATAATTCTAAAAGGCAACAGAGGTTCAAAGTTCAAAATCATGTACATGTGTACCAAAAATATAAACTAGGGCGGTATACCTCCCCCTCCCCCCCCCCCCCCCCCAAAAAAAGAAAAGAAAATTCAATACTCTGATTTTTCACAAAAAAAAGGTTTAAAACGTCTCTTAGAAAAACAAGAAAATATTTTTTTTTTGGGGG
The DNA here is from genome assembly GCA_038373865.1 of Uloborus plumipes. Lineage (NCBI taxonomy): Eukaryota > Metazoa > Arthropoda > Arachnida > Araneae > Uloboridae > Uloborus > Uloborus plumipes. The sequence goes on from JAXGGA010007925.1 coordinate 49,664, forward strand.
GGGGGGTACACCGCCATAGTTTATATTTTTGGTACACATGTACATGATTTTGAACTTTGAACCTCTGTTGCCTTTTAGAATTATGTTAACGGGTTACGTAATGTACTTTTCCCCTCCGAATTAGTAAAATGACTCTGAATTGGGGGGGGGGGGAATCTCTGGAAAGAGGGGGTGGAGGGGGGAAACTGAGGTCATATTTGGAAATAGGGGGTCATTTGACATAAGATTCAGCCACAATTTTGTTTTTTTTTTTTTGGCCAAACCCCTGCTTTAAAACTCGAGTGCAAAGTGCGATTTTTAAAGCATTATTTTTTTTTTTTTTTGAAATTTTACAGCGTGAAAATTTTTTCTGACCCAGGAGCCATAGGAGCGGATCCTATACTCTGGTTCTGCACCGAAAAAAATGTTTTAAAGGTCTTTTTAAAGAAACTAGAATAAAAAGATCGTTTTTGGTGATTTTTCAAATATTTTGGGGGGCCACGCCCCCCAAAAGTTCCCCGATTTTTTCTCGGTGCTCATGATTTTAAACTTTGAGTCTCTCTTGACATCCAAAAAAAATTATTGGTGAATATAAGGCTCCTTTCCCCTCCAAAAAAAAAATAATAGCCCTGAAACTAAGGAAAAATGAAAAAAAAGGGGGGCGTTTTAAAAAAAATTGGGACGTGATGGGGGAAAACGGGGGTCATATTCGGATTCAGGGGGTCATTTTACATAAGAATCAGCCTTCAAAATACCAGAAGCATTTTCAAGGTTTTTTTTTGTCGAACAGTGCTATTAACAAGAATATTATTAGTTTCATGAAAGGGTTATAACTAAATTCCTAAAATACTTTCATTTGGTATAAAATTCATTTTGTCTCATCGTGGCAAAATATAACCTCTATGAACTGCACCGAAATGTGTTTATCCCATTACTGCCTGACATTTTTTTCCCGAGGATATTTTGTATACTGGTTACAAATAGTGTTTAATGGACAGGAAAAATAATTTAAAAAATATCATGTAAAAAATACAGTAGCCCCTCGGTATATCGCGCCTCGTTATATCGCTCATTCGGATATTTCGCTCTTTTCTTTTGTCTCCCAAAAAATAAAACTTTTAGTTCGAAATCATTTTTGAGAAAATATGTAAGGTGCTCAGAAAAGGTCTCTTTCTCAATTATTTTGTCATTAATGAACAAAACGATGGTTCTTCTATTCTTCTGAATTCGCTGAAAAGAAGCAGCAAATTCCTATCACCCAAACTTGCATACTGCAGAGACACTTTGGAAACTACTGAACACTTTGTATTGATACAATGAGTGAAATTCATCTGGTAAGTTTCAAGAAGACACACTCCCTAAAATCTAATGTTCGTATAAATGAATTTTTATGTATGTGCAGTGTGCACATATAATTTACTTGTATGCTAGATAGAAAACTATTTTTAATGACCTCGGTTATATCGCGCTTTCGGATATATCGCGCTTTTTTCTTGTCCCCCGAAAAGCGCGATATAACGAGGGCTACTGTAATTGTTTTATTAAGAAAAGACAAGAAGTTCTGTCAAGAACTAAACGAGCCTACTTTACCGTACATCGACATCCGCATTCTCGCATCTGATCATTATTCTCTTGAATATCTGAGACTGAAAATTATGTCAAACATACCTTTTTAGCACTTAGAGCTGATTTCGAAAAACAAAATATACCCCTCTCATCAGATGAAATAGACACGTAAAAAGTAATTAACGAATAAATAAAGTTTTGTCGCACCTTTTAAAGAGTGTAACTGTTACAGTTCCTCCGTAGAAAAAATCCTCCATCGTTTTCAAAAAAATAATAATAATAATGATAATAATAAAAATAAAATAAATAAATATATAAATAAAAGTACAAAGAGCATCAAAACACATTTTATCAAAGAAAAAAAAACACTCGTCCGTTAATAAAATGTCTCGAATTTCACTTTTAATCCGTTGCCAGGTTTTAAATATAAATAAAGAATAAAACGTTCTCGTGAATGAAAAATTTTTGTTACAAAAAAAAATCGTCTGCAAAAAAAAAAAAATAATAATAATAATAATAATAAATAAAATGAAACAAATGAATAAATAAACAAAAAATCGTCTGCACGCTCAGTCATTTTTTTATGAGCCTGCATTTCCGCCATGTTCGCGGAGTTGGAGTCGGAATCAGAGTCCTCACAGAAGATTACTCAGAAAAGTACTTTACAAACATTGTTTATCAAAACCATTTTCTTACAAAGTTAGTTTGAAGGAAATCCGACTTTAAGTTCAGGATCAACATTCAACTTAAATTCCCCATAGAAACCAATGTTAATTTTTTTTCTGAACGGTTCAGTATTGAACGAAAAATGATTCAAATCAAAAAGGGAAATATGGGAATGTATGGGAAAGCCTCTCCGAGATCTTTCAAACAATGGAAAATTTAATGCTCAAATGGAAAATTTAAATACGGTAATGAAGTATCCTTGCTGAGATCCTTCGAACAAAAAAAAAAGTTTATTCAAATCGGACTGTTCACTCAAAAGTTATTACGGGTGACAGCTTGATTGAGCGGTTCAATCTTGAACGAAAAATTGTTCAAATCGGAAATGTAGATACGGGAATAAAGTATCCTTGATAAGATATTTCGAACAAAAAAAGTTTGTTCAAATCGGATTGTTCACTCAAAAGTTAGCATCGCGAGACAGGTTGTTTGAACGGTTCAAAGTTGAACCAAAAATTGTTCAAATCAAAAAATCAATATGGGAATGAGCTGTACTCGCCGAGATCTTTCGAACAAAAAAAGTTTATTCCATTCGGACGGTTCACTCAAAAGTTATTAGGTAGGGAAAGGCTGCTTGAACGGTTAAATGTTGAACCAAAAATGTTCAAATTGGAAATTTAAATACGGTAATTAAGTATCCTTGCCGAGATGCTTCGAACAAAAAAAAGTTTGTTTAAATCGGACTGTTCATTCAAAAGTTATTAGGGGTGACCTCTTGTTTGAACGGTTCAATGTTGAACGAAACATTGTTCAAATCGAAAATGTAGATACGGGAATGAAGTATCCTTGAAAAGATCTTTCGAACAAAAATAGTTTGTTCAAATCGGACTGTTCATTCAAAAGTTAGCATTGCGGGACAGGTTGTTTAAACGGTTCAAAGTTGAACCAAAAATTGTTCAAATCGAAAAATCAAATATGGGAATGAGCTGTACTCGCCGAGATCTTTCCAACAAAAAAAAGTTTGTCCAAATCGGAATTTTCATTCAAAAGTTATTAGGGGGGACAGACAGACAGACCGACAGACCGACCGACCGACCGACCGACACACACACAAATTCCCCATCTCAATACCCTACTTTCAAATTTTTAATTTTTCGATATTCATTTTATCTTTATATTTTTTTAACTTGGCGATATTTTTTGGACTTGGCGATATTTTTTTAACTTGGCGATATTTTTTAGACTTGGCGATATTTTTTAGATGCATTAAGCTACTTTTAATACTTTTTTCGTCTTTCTTTTATTTTTAACGGGAAAGTAGGCTAAAAAACCGTCCTTAAAAAGAGACGCTAGACATCAGAGAGTACATACTTTTTTTACTGAAAGTATTTTTCTGCCTACGTTATAATATTTAAAAGGACATTTAATAAGAAGAAATAAAAGCAGCAATTAACATAAACTGGGAAGCTAGGAATAATTTTAAAAACTTAGCTTTTTGTTCTTGAGATTGTGAACGATGTAATTCTTAGTAAAGATTGTATTAAAACGGCTACAGAACACACTTTACAATGGTTATGGACTGCAATCTGTTAATGATGAACTGAAACAATACCAAAGTAATAATTGAACACTATTATTTGGTTGAAATATTCATTTTTGGTAAATTCAGACACACTTTTGGTATCGTCCCTAAAAAGGGACGCTAGGCACTAATGGGTTAAATATAACAAGACAAACTAGAAAGCTGTTAACTCGGGTCCCCACATTTATTGCAGAGTACACGTGTCCGATTACTCCGTGGAATCCCTTACCATTCAGCCACAATGAGAAATACTTTTGGAAAAACAATGTTTAGTCTCGTCAAAGCTCTTTCTCCGTCTTTGTGCAATCCTGACGTTCCTTCCACCTCCACACCTTGCGAGGCATAAAGTAACTGCAAACTTTCTTTATCTGTGCATTAAAGAAATCTAAATAGCTTCAAATCATGATATAGTACTAATACTTACTTTATTTGATATAGTATATTGACCTTAATAAAATTATCTATAGTTTTCGTTCAGAAGTATGCAATAGCAAACTAGCAAAATAAGCGGACAAAAGTTTTAAGGATTTTTCAACGAAATAATGAAGCGAATATTAAGGAAAATCCTCCTAAATTACAGTCTATTCTACATTTTGACCTTTCTATTACCAAATATTTCTCATTTATTTCATTTAAGACATTTTGTGCTTTCACGCTTTGTTTTTATATGATGCATTTTATACATCAAAGCATATCAATCGTGAATAATGTTTTTTTTTTTTTTTTAAAGAAACGTAAAAACCTGCTTTTCCATTTGTAACTTTTTGCCAACCATTTTAAAATACTAGATAAAACAAACAAAATCCAGACTACTGCTCGTTCTCGAAAAAGAAGCTTAGCACTTGCGAACGATTAAATTTAAAAAAATTGAGGATGGGTACTTTCCAAAGTTTTTAAAATATAACATTTGCACTTCCTACCTCTGACTTTTTTGACGATGATTTTTATTTCCAATTTGTATGCTTCTACTTCGTTTAAAACTGATTAAAAGGCCTCTATTTATTTTTCCTTCATTATAACTCAGCTATCAACATTATTTCGATAAATTCAAACAAGAACTGAAGCATGCGCGAACTCGTAGAAGGTTTTTTCGAAAAAAACCAGACAGTATGTGTTCTAATCTCCTTTTTTCAGTTGAAGTATTTTGGTTAAAAGCATGCTCTTCATAAAAAGAGAGACGATTAAAAATGTAATGGATGTAAATATTTTATTTTATTTATATTTTCATGAATTATAAACGCTGCAAAAACAGAAAGTAAATAATTAGCCACTTCCATCCCATTCCCAATCTTTCGAGGTTACTATTATCGGTTTCCAGTAGTTTAAAAGTATCTGAAAAGACTCCTTTTATGAAGGATAAAATTTTATCTGATAATAAGTGTCGATGCTTTATCTTCGCTAATTAAGCGTAAGCCTGAAGGCAGTTGATGAAGTATCGCTTTATTGCAAAATGTGGTGAATTCTGGTGACTTTTGTTGACATAATGGTGAGTTTTTCAGACACATCACAAAGTATTGCTTTTTGCTTGCATTAAATCTTTTTAATTATGTGGGCTTCAGATTTTTTTTTTAACTTCCAAAACCATTATATTTGAACTGAGGGTACCTTTGAACTTTGTAAGTACAGTTGAACAATATTAATGTGCATAGTTAAAAATTAACGAATTTACTGGTATGTATCGAAATTCGCAACAACCATGAATACGTGAGACATTGAAAAAAATAAGAAATGTTTCCCTATGTTTAAAATATAAGCACCTGCTCCTATATTTATCACTGCTTGCACACACATTGTAATTTAGTTAAGTTTTTGTTATTATATCATCTCTTTTATTGTTATGTGAAGTTTGTAATTGTATGCTCTAAGACTAAGACATGTCAAAATTGTGAACAAAACAAAAAAAAAAAAGACCAAAGTTTATGTTTTTAAAAAAATTGCTTTGTAAGATGTTTGTAACATATTTAGTTTTTAATAAATGTCCCTGGGGTCCCAAAACCGATAAACCGTTCAAACGGTAGGTGCGGGGGACCTCAGGGTGTCAAATATCAAACACACATTGTAATTCATAGTATATTGAACAAAATTAAAAATTTAATTATTTCTTAAATTGAATGTTTTGAAAAAAGTGAAAAAGGAAGAATACAATCAACAGCTGCGAGATAGGTTGTAATCCACAGTGTAAGAAAGCAGTTTCACCTTCTAGCAAATTGAAACGTCCACTAGTAAATCAGGGTATTGGTTTTATTCAATACTAGCGGTACCCGCACGGCTTGCCCGTGGTATAAAATTAAAAGTGCATTTGTAAAGTAATTGATATAGCAGAAAAATGCTCTATTTTAGTTTTATTCAACTATAATTCCTTCAAAGTGATATAAAGATCTGATATGGACCCCACACTACTTAATTTTACGTGTAAATTTCTTAGTAGATGCCTTAAGTGCTAAAATAGTGCTTGGAGTGAGCAAGATAACAATTCAAACATTTGTATCCCTAGTTTGCTACGAAACAATGCAAAAAAATGTTTTACAATGATTAATCTTCTAAATATCGTCGATTTTAACATCATTCAGTGGATTTTTCGCAAAATATCGATAACAGCGCCAAATTGAACCTAAATCAAAAAAAAAAAAAATTCGCCAATTTGGCGTCAAATACTTGGCGATCAAAAGCTTGGCGATATATCGCCAAGTGGTCGCGCCAATTCATATCACTTTTGTTAACCAATTCATATCACCTTGCATTGAAAACACTGATTTACCCGATAAATGGGGTAAAACACCCCCTTGGAACATTCGAATGCAGCCCCAAGGGAGATGGAGAAAAATAAGCCAAAAGAGAAAATAAGAACAATTTTGTTGATAACAGAAACCAACAGAAATCTTACCAAAATTTAAAAGAAGAAGAAAGTTTTCTTTCCTAGCTTAAAAAACAAAACAATACATTTTCCGAAATGAAACACTTAAAAAAAACGATGCAATATGGCAATTAATACGATATTTCGTTAATCTGTGCTTTAGGTACCTTTTTCTCGCTAAATGAACGATAGGCGCGCCAAGCGTGGTAACCCTAGCTATTTTGCATAGTTGACTTTTTGAAAACGCGCCAAGCAGGGTCCCAAAGCATCTTCACCGGGAAAAAGACAGGGTTGCCAGAGAATTGGAACAAAAAAATACTACGCCTCCTCTAAAAAAATATTACAAAATACTACTGTTTCCAAACGTTGCCAAAATCAATGTTGCTGAAATGCGAAATCTATAAAAATGAAAAAAAAAATCCGCCAAATCTTTTAATTAAGTCATTAGTATATTGGAAACAGGGTTGCCAGAAAAATACTATGCTCCTTACTTGGGCCGAAAAAATACTACCGTAGAATCAAAAATACTACGTCTGGCAACCCTGGAAAAAGAACGAATCAAAAATAAGTATGAACACGTAACCATAGTAACAACATGAAAAGTTGATTTCCGTTGATAAAATAATTCATTTTATCTCTCTTTTCAAACAAATTTTATTCTAGAGTTCAACCATTTTAGAATCGTTTGGCTTGCTTTACTGAAGGTAAGCCTTGAATTTCGGGATTCTAAAAACAATTGTTACAGCTCTCCTGATGATCGTAGAAACTTCGAAAAAACTTCATTTTGTGCAGAAAATTTCAAGCTTTCGAATGACATAAAACTTGAAAATGTGTGTGAAATATTTCTTCCCTATTTTATCGAATTTCCGCTAAGAATTCGAATAGAAAAAGAACGAAATGGAATTTTCGAAAAATCGCTTCGAGGTGCAAAACTACATGCTACAAACTAATTTTGTGCCAAGTGGCGTGAAAATCGACCGAACGGTTTTGGTGCTACGCGCGTAACAGACAGAAAGAAAGACAGACCCACCTTCAGCTTTATTATTAGTAGAGAAGAGAAAGAGAAGAGATAGAGAAGAGATGTAAAAGATCCTTAACATAAACATATTCTTCACAAAAGAACATCTTCACGATATACGATGGGCCTTTTGCAACCTCGCAAAAGATCAATCAGTTCTTAAAGTATTCAATCATGAATTATTTCAATGAAGAAGTCAGAAATTTTGACTCTTCTTAGTCAAGACTTTCAATTTTGTGAAAGTATTTTGCATGAAAATTTAATGCAACTAAGTAAGTACCAAACCAAATTTAACAAACAAAATGTTCATATCAGCCGAGATTTCGTAATGAACGTGGTCATTTGCTCGCGTATATTTGATGAACAACCTCCCTTCCTCAAAGCGGGACGTCATTTGCGGATGACCCTTTAGAACTGAAAGTATTTTTATATAATTCAAAATAACATTTCTAAAACTTTTCATATCCACGTATAAAGCTCTTAACTTTAACGATAGTTGATTAAATTTTTGAAGTTGGTTAAAGTTAGTCTTAATATAACGGTATACAAACGTTAATGCATGCAAAAGGTATTAAAGTTATAGAATATATATTTAGGGTTATTGACTAAATTAGAGGTGAAACTCTGCACATTTGCATAAAAAGCCATTTCTACAATAAGAGAAAATATATAAACAAAAAAAAAGCATTTTTTGCACTTATATGTCAGAGAAGTTTTATTCTGGGCTGCAACATAGCTTGACAATAGAGAAATAAAGTGAGACCCAGCGAAGGAAGTAGGTCCTCGCGCGATGTTCAACTTTTGGGTGAAATTACTCTTTACTTCATAAAACCGACTAGTTTGTGAAATCCACGTATAAGTAGCTTTTTTTGTCATAATTTCCGTAAATTGTTAAATATTGTAGATTTCACGAGCGGCGTAGCGCGGAATAGCACATCCATTTGAATTAAACGCCAATATGAGTTCACAGACAGTTCGTGATCCCCTCTAAATCACCAAGTAGCTAGGACAACCCAAATAGGACACGTTACGTTTAAACGCTTCATAAGCGTTTTAACCCTTTCAGTTCTACATTAAATTTAGCTGTATTATGGCCTAATTTAAGATGTTGTTCAGGAACAACACTAGGACTGAAGAGGTTAAAATGATTGCCACAACGTTGAGGATCATTTTAAAACGTTTATAAAAACGTCGAAGAGTGTTACATGAGTTAGCTCAGTAAATAAAACCTGCAATGCAGTTTAACCAAAAATGTGATAATTTAAAGAACGTCTGATCACACTGATGAACAAAAAATATTTCCTTGGTAACGTTAACAAATTTAAGTATCCCTAACTCGTTGGAATTAATAAAAAAAAGCATAAAAAATGAGGTTTGTTCGTATTTCAGAGATATCCTCGCTGAAATGCGCACAAAAACCTATATTTAAACTTTGAAAGTGAGTGCTGGATGAAGTGAACGACTCTGAGTGCAAAAAATACCTGTTTACTTACTTTAAGTTTGTTGAATATGGATGTTGATACAAGTTTTTGCTCAAAATCCAACCTGTCAAAATGCTTCTTAGTTAGAATCAAGCATCAACTCATTTATGCATATTGATCTAATTATTATAAATAGATTATAAATCTGAAAAATTAATGAATTCATGGTTGAAAAAAATAATTTATTGCTCTTGATTACGTACGCTCTTACCATTATTTTTAACTGTCAGATAAAAAAAAGAAAAATGTTTTCATTCGCATCACAAATGCATAAAATATAAAAACAAACAATTCTGATTTTATTCTGAAAGAATTCCTGCCATTTCATCAAATTAAGGAGACATTTAAGTGCGTATAAATCAAAAATATCTTTCAACAGAAGTGGCAAAAAAAGACAAGTTATTGAAATTGCGTGGAAAAAAGATGAACGTATTGAATCGATAAATGTCCTACTTTCTTGTTAAGTTCAACATTTTCCATCAAGGGCAATTTTCTTTATCTGTTCGCGAGGAACTTTTATTACATTTTAGATCTAGTTCTTATAAACTCATAAATCATTATTTCTTACACATGTGAATAGTCTTTCAGACAAGCTGTGTAACATTTTTAAAAGAAATTCGTAACATCGATACTATCAATGAGAAGTGATTTATTACGGGCAGGAAACGTTTGCGATCCAGCATATGTTAATTCTTCACGCATACTTGTAAAAAGCATTATAAAAATTTTAACCTCCAACATTAAAATACCTTTTCATAAAAGAAATCTAATTCCACAATACTAAACCGAACTTTTAAGGTTTGAAAGCTTCTGTTGCTTTTCAAAATAGAGAAAAAAACTATTTCCTTTTTTCCCCGCGGAGTCAACAACAAGGTATGAAATTGCTTATATTTTGGAAACAATCGCTTATATTTACAACAATGAAAGCAAATTTCGAGAATTTTCCTTCATTTGCCAACGCAATCAAG
>JAXGGA010007926.1:0-59770 GCA_038373865.1 Uloborus plumipes
TAATAATAATAATAATAATAATAATAATAATAAAAAAGTAGTAATAATTTTTCGTAATAGTAATAATAATAGTAATAATAATAATAATTATAGTAATAGGAATAATAATAGTAATAATAATAGTAATAATAGTAATAATAATAGCAATAGTAATAATAATAGTAAAATAATAGTAACAATAATAATAATAATTATAATAATAAAACAGTGAACTTATTACGTATGTTATCTGATCAAGGCGTAATAAAATAATTAAATCATATTTATGACCCAATAAAAAATAAAAACATTTTTTTCGTTGTTAAATTCTACCTAACATTGTAAGAGAAGCCAAGAGCGTTTAGTTCCAGGAAAGAGAGAGAAAGAAAATGAATACAAGCATTAAACAAATAACAAAGCAAAGCAAAGTAACTTTTGAAATTTTAAGTTCCTTAATTTGATCAAAAAAGCAGAATAATTATGTTATCTACTTTTTTTTTGCTGTGATTTAACAAATACTATGCATTCTATTAAAGTGTGTTTCAGTTCTTCTCTTGCGAAAACGGTCGACGACCGATATAACGACCGTTTCCGTCTCACAGAAAAAGATCTTTATAACGAATGGTCGCTTTAAAAGATAGAATTTTAAAAAAGTACATACGCATCATACGTGTTCGGTACTTTCATTAAAATAAGTGATTATTTAAAGATTTCAATATGTAATTAAATTATCTTTTTTTACATTTAAATTAAAAAATATATTAGTATAAAATATTGTAACAAAATATTAAACAGAAGCCGTGGCATGGGGAAGGGGAGAACCAGAGGCCAGATAAATATTTTTCCTCTAATGGGAAAAATATTGCCTACTTACAAATCATTTATTTTCTAAAGAAAAAAATCAGAAAGAGTTGTTTGTCTTTTTGAAAACCATAATTTTCCATTTCAGTAATAAATGATATACAGTATCCTGTGTATTTTCCTACTTTGAAAAAAAAAAAAAAAAATTTTTAAATACGATTATAACAATTTTTTATGATAAGTAAGAGCTATCGTTAAACCTTTTTCACCCTATATGAAGGGGTATTTCCGGGCTTATAGGCCGTGATCGATATGGAACAGAATATCTATATGAGAAAAATGGAACCAATATGACCAATATGGGACCAATATGAACAGTCTGTTCCATATCGACCACGGCCTATGAGCCCGGAAATACCTTTTCATATTGACGCCGGCCGTGAAAGCCTCAAGCAATATTTACTTCTTCATCCTACTTTCTTTACCTGAAGATAATATATTAATTTCTTCCCTCCCCCTGCCAAAGTTGCACTGAATACTCCGTGCGTTTTGTCCTTAAACAATAATCAAGGTGATTTCAAGTTACAAATTTAAAAACATGTTCTATTGGAAAAATCCCGGATATAGTGCCAGCTGAATTTGGTCGCTATATAGAGGGTAACACGATACAGAAAGGTCGTTATACCAAAAGCAAATTAACTTAGAGTTTATGGCGATGAATTTGGGGATTTTCCCGCTGGTTATTATAATGGGATGGTCCTTACAATGTGTGGTCGTTATAATGAACGTCGACAGTATTTTATAAAACTAAAATGGAGCTTTGAATTGGAGCAAGGGTGTTCCGGGAAGGGAAGTGTCTACTGTGGCCAGTTTTTACGATTTTAACATCTCGTCCTGATATTTTTAGAATTTCGTTAAAATTATATTTCTCAATGTTTTTTAAAAGCCAGTTTCACGAGCATCTTCCATCTAACCCTCTCCCCTCCTTTCCTCTTGCTTCCCCTTTTGGTGCACCAGCTTCCTATATATTATAAACAGGTTCATGCGGTAGATGGTGAATGGGTTGTGGTAGCCCGATCGGTTCGGACTCATGATAGGAGGGTCCCGAGTTCGATCCCAGTCGATCAAAGATCCACCGTAGTTTCTAATGGTGACTGGGCGACGTTACAAAATATCGTGGTCACAAAGTACTCCAAGTGAAACGATACCTCTGGGTGTACTGGATCAGGGGTTTGCTTGGCCCTTGGTCTGTTGTTCAAAGGAACAGAGTGCTCTTCAGGGCCCCATCCCGGTTAAACCACGAGTTGTGGTAGGAACGGAGGACCCTAGAGTGTGAGAAGGTAGGTGGTAAATTAATTGGTTTAACTTTTCCAAAAAGTTCACTTCCTTAATTACATACCCTTTCGCTTTTCGTTTGGACAACACCATTTCTGACTTGCACTGCTCCAGTTCAATCGAAATCTTCTTAATGGTAATTTTCCCTTTCTCCAGCTCTATGTCCTTCTCGGCTATCATATTCTCTGCTTTCTCCACTGCAGTTGTTTGCTTTAACAGCTCCTTTTTAGTGGATTTAAGTTGACCTTGGAGCGAAGCGTTTACTTTTTGCTCTTTGTTCAACTTTGCCTGGATGGATGATTCCCTCTCTTGGAGGAAGGTAATTTCCTTTCTCATGTCGACCAGAGCTTCTTCCAGTGTTATTATCTTCTCGTCTTTTTCATCGTCTGTGCTTTTCAGAGACGATGGTCCTTTCGTCTGAGGAAATAACTGCAATTTGCAAAATGAAACTAGAATTAGACTTGGAATTGCTTTCAGAAAAATGGCAATCTTTTTATCATCATTATTTTATAGAATGGAGACCCCAACCCTGCACAATAAATTAGAATTTTCTCTATCTTTGATATAAAACCATGTGGAATTCTATATGATCAAAAGTGCTTGGTTCATATTTCAAAGCCTAAATGGCCCATTACGAGCAATTTTTTTTGCCAGAAACCCACTTTTTTAATGAAAAATGCACGATGATTTAAATGCCTGACAGGCTTTTTTTTTTTTTTTTTAATCTGCTTCTGGCACTTTAATTTCAAATTGTTTGTCATGAATGACGTTCAGTTTTTGACCATTAAAAGATCTTTCATTTACTTAAAATGCCTCACTTAAATTTTGATTTTGTTCCTGAGATTCAACGAAGCTCTTTTTTCTCTTTGTAAAGCTTTTGCAACTTTTAGTAGCAATATGCTCATGAAAAACAGCGTGGCTAAGTGCAAGGGGGGAGGGGGTAAGGCAAAGTGACACAAGAGGGTGGGAGGAGCGCAAAATTTTCCGAAAAAAAGTATGACATCAGTTTTGGACCGCCCCCAATGACAAAGCTCTTTTTTTACATAGTATGAGTTGCAGAATGTGTTTATCTGTTTTCTTTAACAGTTTGTGAGTAACGTTGGCAGACTGCCAAGTTGAAGGAGGCACTACACAACGTCTAATGTCCAAGAAGAAAACATATAGCAATTTGTCATTGCCAAAAAAAGGAAATAATAAGCATAACAATAATGAGGTTAGATACCTTTCCTACGGGGGGTGCATATGAAAGTACTACCCATGTGCTTTCCCTCGAATTCTAATCGAATTCGAATCACCCGAGGCGAATTGTACTTACTTGCTGATTTACTTGCTCTTCTGATATTTTCTCCATGCGGTCCTTTAACTCATTGACCAAACTCAGCAACGACTGTCGCTCTTCCGTCACAGCCACCATCTTGTTCTTCAAAACATTTATCAAATCTCCAAAATGTGTCGCTTTCTTCTTCTCATCCTTCAGCGCATTTGCCATTCTTTTCTTCTCTTCTTCTGCCACACTTCTTGCAACTTTCAACTCGGTGACTTTGTTGCTGTTCTTCTGTGACCACGCGAAACAAGCGCGGAATTTATCGAACATCTTCGAAAATTCGAAGCTTGTCCGTGCCATGGAATCATCTGATCTTAACTCATTAAGATACTTCTGAAAACTATTACAAAGAGCTATGTATTGTATTTTTGATATGTATATGTCTTCGGGTTTTATTTGTTTGTCGTCCATTTCGGTTAACCAATTATGGACATTGTCCATCTTTTGCACAGCAATTGACTCTTTTCTTTCTAAACGTCTTTCTTTGGAACTGTCTTCAGCAGAAGCTGTGTCTTGAACAGGTTGCGGATCATCTCCAGTAGTATTTTCTGCTGCATTGGTACCTGCTGTTTCATCTTCAACAGCTTCTTTAGTAGGAATATCAGCATTGTCCTTTTCTGCATCAGCATCAGTGACTACAATATCCACTGGAGATTTTGGTACATCTTCCTTTTTTGCTTCATCCATCAAGCTTGCTTGACATTAATTCTTTCTTAAAAATATACTTTTATTTAAATGGACAATAAAGGTTGAAAGACACAGCAGGACACTTGATGAAGTCCTTTTTATAATGTTGCAGGTACCATTTGTGACACTTTTGCTATTATGCGTGCTTACCTTAAAATACTTTTAACCCTGATGTTTGTAGTTATTTTGAAACAATATTTTATTTAAAAAATTCCTTTGAAATTGATGACTATTGTTGAAGACAGTAAATTTGAGGAACATCTATTTCATTGTTACTTCTGTATTAGTGTTGGTTGGATTACTATTTAGAAATTTAGAAGAGGTATGTTAATTGTTGCCAAGGTTCTTAGCTCCTGGGAACATGTCCAAGGCAATTATTACGAGAGATTATAAACCATTCAAGTGAAATGTTGATATTAAATATCTATACGGGGTAAATCCCTACTTTAGGGTCCTGGTTTGGCGATTTTTTTCAGACTGTAGATTAAGGTTGCAATCATTTAGCTTAAAATCGCTAAACAATCCAATTATCCAATTAAAATCACCAATCAATCCAATCATCCAATGGTTGCCAGATTTAATAATTTATCGCCGGACCTTAAACTAGGTTTCACCCCTATACGGACTTAATATCTGTAGCCGTCACTAATCCACAATGTTGAAACAGAATGTTAGGGGAAGAATGGGAGATTCTCTAGACTGTAATAGCGAGTAATTATTTGGATTTAAAATTAATTACTTTTTATTTGATGGAGAGTGTTGATATATTCCCTCTATCTTATTTTTGAATGAAGTTGTGAAATTTTTTATTGAAAAATGAAAAAAAAAAAAAAAAAAATCTAAGATTAACTATACATCCCACAAGAAACTATCTCCAAAATTATGCTTGATAGGCAGAAGAAGGGGGCGAAGCCCTCGAAGTACAGCAACAGCCGCAGGCGGCGAGGTCAAGGCAGAACCGAAAGAAGCTAATTCAGTTGCCATGGGGGCTAGTTTTATATTATCTTCTGCTTGTTTCGCTTGAGTAGTGCTTCTCTTTTCGGCTCTTGTCTTTTTTTCATTTTATTTGTTATGCTTCTTATTATTGTTAGTATTATTATTATTATTATTATTATTATTATTATTTCATTGCTGTGCAGACGATGAATTTCATCTTATAAATTTTTAAAAAATCTTGTTTTTTATAAAAACTTTATTTGATTGGGGCACTTTATTAGGATATATCTCATTATTTTGAAATTGAACTTTAAACTCTCAGATACGGTAGTTATACATGTTTGCTCTTTGACTTAAGGAATTTTTTAACTTAAGATATTTTAATTAACTCATTAAGATTGTTTTTTGTTTTCATTTGTCCCCTTTAGAATAAAAATATTTTCATCTTGCTTTTTAAAAATATTATTTTTTAACAGTATCTGTTGTACAATGTATATACACTGCTCGACATTGAAAATGCAACACCAAGAAGGAGTGGTCAGAAATTGATGAAATTTGGTAAGAAGACAGAGACAGCATGGAACAATAAGTGATATTTATTTCAAAATAAATAAGCAAAATTTAGAGTGAGGACGGCGTCGGCTCAGTAAGAAGTAGGACCACCGCGGACAGCGATGCACGAAGAAACACGTCTAGGCATGGAGTCAATAAGCCTGCGGATGGTGTCCTGAGGGGATGGCACTCCATTCCCTTTCAACCATTTGCCACAGTTCGTCCTCTGAACGAGGCAGTGACAGGTTCTGCAAACGGCGTCCAATCACGTCCCACACATGTTCGATTGGTGACAAGTCAGGAGAGTATGGTGGCCAGGAAAGCATCTGTACACCTCGTAGAGCATGTTGGCTGATTCGAGCACTGTGAGGCCGGGCGTTATCCTGTTGATGAATTGCATTTGGCAGACCCTGAAGGTAGGGGATTGCCACCGGCCGCTGTACATTATCTACATATCGTTGGGCCGTCATAGTGGCCCCGAATACGAACTAGAGGTGATACGGAATTGTATGCAATAGCGCCCCAAACCATTATGCCACGTTGTCGCGCTGTGGGGCGTTCCACAGTTACTGCCGGATTCGATCTTTCTCCACGTCGACGCCACACACGTATGCGATGACTATCGCTGGACAAACAGAAGCGGGATTCATCCGAGAACACTACGGTTTGCCATTCTGCCATCCACGTCGCTCTGGTCCGGCACCATTCCAAACGTTGGAGTCTGTGCTGTGAGGTCAATGGCAGTCTTCTTAGCGGGCGCCGTGATTGCAGGCCACGTGCAACCTGTCGACGGGAAATGGTTCTGGTCGATACTGGAACATCCAGGGTACCTTGCATGTGCTGCAGAATCGACGTACAAGTGACTTGCGGGTCCGCCACAGCTTGTCGGTGAATCCGTCGATCCAAGCGGTCTGACGTCACTCTGGCTGCACCTGCACCCCTCAATTTGGCTACATTTCCTCTTTCCAACCATCTCCGACACAGCCGATGCACAGTGCTTGCATCCATGTGGGTATCAGCTGCAATTTGACGTATGGACCAACCTCCCCTTCTCAGTCCGATCACCATACCCCTTGTAAAGTCGTCTATATGCTGGAAGTGTCTTCGTTGAGGACGGCGTGGCATTTCCTCCTATCACACGTATCCTTCGAGACAAAAACCAAATTTCTCCGATAATTAGTCTGGCAGAGAAACCAACATGAACATAGCCCACTTTTCAACTTCATTCTCTTATATCTTACTTCACGTGCGTCGGAGAGCTGTGCATTTCATATCATTTGCATAACTCAGTGACGTGCGTCTACGGTAAAATTTGCATGAATTTCTGACCACTCCTTCTTGGTGTTGCATTTTCAATGTCGAGCAGTGTATTTTCTTCGTATGCATATACAGGGTGAGTTCGATCGAATCTGCAATACGAAAAGGGGTGATAGAAGAGCCCAAGTGGAGTATAGAACCACCCATTAACGGTGTCAATTCGTAACCGTAACTGAGTTATGGTATATTTAAGGAAAATTCGTAAAAAAACAAAATTCTGAGAAAAAGACCAATTTCTGAAGTTTCTGTTGGGTCTACGCACAAAATAAGCACATATTTCGAAAGAGCAGAAAAAATCCTTTAAAATTACATCTTTTTCATCAAGATAGTCGCACTTTATAGCGAGTTACAAGCTTTCAAACACTGGAAACACTCAAAAATGAAATTTCATCAAACTTTTCAGTCAAAAATTTCAGAAACAACCGTATGAGCTACAACTGGTCAAATGCACCAAAAACTTTCCCATTTCACTAGCTTTAGGTTGCAACAGAAAATCATATTGGGCTTTAAGTTCAGCAGATATTCTGGCTTTTGTTTGAAACAGTATGAAAATCGTCCTTTGTCAGAATAAGGAAACCAGCAAAGAGTCAGACTTTTATGTTCTAAATTTTCTATTTCATGTAAGTGTACTGGTTTATTTATTCAAGAAAAGGAAAATTTTATAACTAAATATTAAATTGTAACACTTTATTAAATTAATAATCACAAGAGAAGATAACAACACGTAGAAACAAAGGCAGCATTCCTTTAACGCGCTTTTGACAAAAAAAAAAAAAAAAAAATTCAAAATTAAATGAGTTACACTAGCATCTATGAGTACATTTACATGTAAGCAATCCTCAACATTTCCCAGAGCTACTGAAATTATCATCCCCCACACCGGATAGATGCCCTTGGCCTTTTAAGAGCGAGAACTACCGTCGCTCTCTATGAAATTTCATTTCATAGAGTCCATTCATCCTGTCATTTGGGTCCTATTCCTTGGCCACCTAGATCACCAGACCTGACGCCAGTGAACTTCTTTGTTTGGAGATTCTTGAAACAAGCAGTTTACTGCTCAGATGCAACCAGTTTGCAGGACTTGCGCATTTGGCTTGATGGAGCAGTAGCAAAAGTGCGAAATGAAATTTCATTGAGAGCGACGGTAGTTTTTGCTCTTAAAAGGCCAAGGGCATCTATCCGGTGTAGGGGATGATAATTTCAGTAGCTCTGGGAAATGTTGAGGATTGTTTACATGTAA
The DNA here is from genome assembly GCA_038373865.1 of Uloborus plumipes. Classification (NCBI taxonomy): domain Eukaryota; kingdom Metazoa; phylum Arthropoda; class Arachnida; order Araneae; family Uloboridae; genus Uloborus; species Uloborus plumipes. The sequence goes on from JAXGGA010007926.1 coordinate 8,172, forward strand.
ATGTACTCATAGATGTTAGTGTAACTCATTTAATTTTGAATTTTTCTTTGTGAAAAGAGCGTTAAAGTAATGCTTCCTTTGTTTCTACGTGTTGTTATCTTCTGTTGTGATTATTAACTTAATAAAGTGTTACAATTTAATATTTAGTTATAAAATTTTCCTTTTCTTGAATAAATAAACCAGTACACTTACATGAAATAGAAAATTTAGAACATAAAAGTTTGACTCTTTGCTGGTTTCCTTATTCTGACAAAGGACGATTTTCATACTGTTTCAAACAAAAGCCAGAATATCTGCTGAACTTAAAGCCCAATATGATTTTCTGTTGCAACCTAAAGCTAGTGAAATGGGAAAGTTTTTGGTGCATTTGACCAGTTGTAGCTCATACGGTTGTTTCTGAAATTTTTGACTGAAAAGTTTGATGAAATTTCATTTTTGAGTGTTTCCAGTGTTTGAAAGCTTGTAACTCGCTATAAAGTGCGACTATCTTGATGAAAAAGATGTAATTTTAAAGGATTTTTTCTGCTCTTTCGAAATATGTGCTTATTTTGTGCGTAGACCCAACAGAAACTTCAGAAATTGGTCTTTTTCTCAAAATTTTGTTTTTTTTTTGCGAATTTTCCTTAAATATACCATAACTCGGTTACGGTTACGAATTGACACCGCTAATGGGTGGTTCTATATTCCACTTGGGCTCTTCTATCACCCCTTTTCGTATTGCAGATTCGATCGAACTCACCCTGTATGTTTGTTCTTTATATAAATCCAGTTTTTGTCGGATTTTCATCAAACTTGGCACAGAGTTTCCTTGATGCACTAGAATTCACATAGGCTGGGTTTTGAAATTAAAAAAAATCCAAAAAGCTCAAAATTCAAATTTTTTGTCTCAAAATAGCCGTTTTCTCTCAATTTTGAATAGATAGAGTAATAGAGTTGAGCCTTTAAGCATACAAATTGAAAAAAATTAACACAAAAAATTTCAAAATTTTTTTGTGTACTTTGCTCCCCAAATGGCACCTTTTCCGCAAAAACCATCATCGAAATTAAAAAAAAGTCGTTTTCGGCCCACTTTAATGTATAGCACTTGTTTCTTTTATATCAAACCTATACAAAAGTGTAATTTTTGTTCACATGTGCCCCCTTCTCCCCTACAATGATATTATACTGATTTAAGTACACGGGATGCATCAATTCATATACCTCCGAATAAGGGACACCTCTATTTAAGAGCCAAAAAGTTCAGTGCCCTTAGGGTCCCTTACTGAGAGGTTCTACTGTAGTTTCGTAAAAAAAAAAAAAAAAAATTGAAATGTAAAGATGTCGGCAGCCGCTGTGAAGAAATTATGGTAATTTACTTACGTATTCATTTTTTTTTTAAACTGAAGCTTATCTGTCTAGTTGAAATACTTTTGTTTCATTTATTTTTTCAGAAATTTGAGCTAAATTATTATTATTATTATTATTATTATTATTATTATTATTATTATTATTCAATTTTTGCATAGTTAGAAGAGGCAAATAACTACCCAGAGCAGGCAGCACCTCTCCTAGCCTACCCCTGGCTAATGGCTATGGCCCTGCTCCACTGGAAAATATTGAAATGAAGGGCATGCGCAACCTTCCTATCCGAGCGCTCCAGATGAAATCACACGATGTGAAAAGTGATCATCAACTTGTCCGTGTGATTTAATCGCATCTAGGTTTGAATGAAATCCAAAAAAATATTTTCCCACTCAATCGGTGATAAACCACAGAATATGACAACCTTTCTTCCTTGTAACCTTCATCCACGCGGCGGCTGTTTTTCAAGGCACGCCAAAGTTTTCATTCCTGCGGTAAAAGTGATGCGGAACCAACCTGTTGCGCCTGGAGCTGTTATTAATTTCGCGACGACTTCAACGGATGCTGGCTGCTTCATTAATTCATTATATTTTTCGGAAGTAATTTTTAAACTGCCCAGCGTGTGTAGTGATTTACATTTCCTGTACGCTTCCCGACGGTGACAATGGATTTTCTAACAGCCAATGCGTTTTATCTACCACTTGGTAGCCGTGTGATTATCTGCACTTGAAATTTATATTTGCTCTGTGGTGATTCAACTGTATCGAATTCGCGTATCTCTTTGAGTGTGCATTTAATTTATTTCGTTCTCTGGATTACTTTGAAATCGGAACACCATGCATAACAACAAAGGTGGGGACGAAGAAAAAACAGAACCCAAAGAAAACGACAAATGGATGGAAAATAATGACCACGACAAAGACTTGGAAGTTGCCCCCAATAAGAACAACTCTCGCTTGGACGATCTTCGGGGTCGAGCTAAAAAATTCGCTTCCAACCGATATCATCTCATCATAGTATTATTGTGTGTACTTTTATTCATTTTATTCATCATTGTGATTGCATTAGCTGTTCAATTAGGCACTTACAAGTGCGCCGAAAGCACTGAATGTCGAACCGCGGAGTGTTTGAATGCGGCTTCATCCGTGGTCGCGCGTTCGGACCTATCTTTGGACCCTTGCAATAATTTCTATTCTTTCAGTTGTGACGGCTGGACGTCAAGGAATCCATTACCTAAAAATAAAGGATCGTATTCAGTGAGCGATCAGCTGAAAGGGGAGATATACAGTCGAATTCGACACCTCATCGACCTTGTCCCGCATGACTCTAATACGACGAGGCATCAGTGGAAAGTGAAAACGTTTTACCAATCTTGTCTGGCCTTGAAGGATATTGAATATTGGGTACCTGAAAAAATTCGACAAGCGATCCAGGAAATTGGAGGATGGGCTATCATTAAGGAACCACCTGTTGGGTCGTGGGATCGAAATTCTGTGCTGATGAAATTGCATGTCAGTTTTGGTGTTCCAGCATTTTTTCAGATATTAGTTGAACCTGATGACAGAGACCCATTAAGGAATATTATTAAAGTAAGTCATTAAATTGTTGAATTCTTAAAATTTGTTTGCTGCTATTTTAAAAGTTAATTTTTTGTTGTGCCAGTTTTGATTTTTTACATTAAAATTTGTTGATCCACCACTAGTTTAAATATTAGAAATTCAAATTAGCAGTATTTTATGCATCAATTGTGACCCTGAGGAATTAGCTTCATTTTTAAATAATATTTCGAGACAGCTGAACCCCGTCCCTCACTTTTTCACATTGTCACAATTCAACTTATCTTCTCCTATTCCCTTGCCGAACGTCATGCCATATTACTAAGCATTTTGTTATAAAAAATCTTTTTTTTCTGCCGAAATGTGTGCTGTCACCCTTCTTGTTCTCTCCTTCGTGCTTGTCAAAATATCCTGACCCTTGTCACGATTTGATGAACCCACCACCCCCTAGAAGTATGACACAGAGGGCTGCTTTGAAGAAAACCAGAGTAATGGAGCCCAAACTGAGAGTGGGTTTAGGAAAGAAAAAAAGGAAACCCTGTTTTTATTATGTGGTATATTCTGTTATTTGTCATAGAGGTGTGTAATAGATGCAGGGCAATGAAAGTTATTCTGCACCATATAATATAGGAGGAGGTGGGGCTTGTTGGACTACTGGGTACGTTGAGGAGATTTCAATTTTTATACTATCAATACTTTTACTTAAACTTCAGATCAACAAATGGCACCCTATAGTACCATAAACCCTATAATAAAATCACATGGTACAGTTATATTGAGCAAATTTTGTTCCAGAAAGTGTTTTTTGAACAGTGCTGAGTAATTTTTCAGGAATCTACACAACTTAATTCTTTAAATGTTTTCCATGAAAAATAGAGAGCTAAATTAAACTCCCCTCTTAAAATAAGTTCTTTTTGTTCAAATTAAGTTTATTTTTTGTCAGAGTAAAAAAAAAATCGGATTTTTTTTTTTTTTTTTTTGTTTTCTGAAAAAAGATGCGAGAAAGTTTTGTGCTGAATTAATATTCAGTTGTAAATATAATTAACCTTAAAAATTTATAATATTTAAAAAATCACAACTATTATATTTTGAATGTTATTTCACCAAAAAGCTGTTATTACATGATGTGAAATCAATTTAATACTAATACAATTTGATTCAAATCAAATTTGATATAGATAGCATAGTAGTACGCTATAAATGCATAAAACAGGAAAATGAGCAAATTGTTTTTTTGGCAGATGACTTTTATATTGCGTAAGCTGACTTTTTGCATTGAAAATTGCTTTTTTTTCCAATTCTGAAACACGTGTCTCTGCAGTTTCCTGCTACTTTTTACTTTTCAACATTGTATTACTGCTTTTAAACTAGGCAGTGTTTATGAGATAAAAGTCAAAAGATAGTTAAATGAAGAAAAAAAATTAAATTATTTTTTTTTTTATTAAATTATTTTACTAAAACACACATATCAGATTTTTTTAAAAATAATCTTTACTTTTTATAAATAAAATAATATTTTAAAATCAAACTGCTACCTATTTTTATTTGTCTTGCTTTCTGGTAAAATTAAAAGAAATCTAAATATTTAGTACATAAGTAATGTTTTTTCTTATAATTAGAGATGGGCTGAAGCTTTGGTTAAGCTGAAGATTATTAGAAATAATGACATTTTAAATTTTCTAGGATATTTCTTTTGTTTATGTTAAAAAAAAGATTTAAATCAATGTTTTTTTTTGAACAGTCATTTATTTAAATTAAGATTTAAATCAATGATTTAAATCAGTTTATTAAAATTGGCACCCTTTTTTTTTGTTAAAAAAATATGACAGCATTTTTTCAGACCATGAACCTGGGGTTTGTTTTTAGAAAACTCACAAAAATGAAAACTTTTGGAAGAATTCGTGATTAAAATTGCAGTTGCAGTAAAAGTGAAGTTGATGAAGATCCAAATTGATCTGAATCTTTGGAAAATGTAAGCAAAAATGGGGAAAAGGTAGAAGTTCGTCAAATTAATATTTTAATGTTTCCTGGGTCACTTTGGTCCCAGGTTTAATCTTATAACAGTTTAATCTTATAAAAGCTAACCAAATTAATATTTTCAAAAAATCTGGTATGAAGAAATATTTTATAAAACTCAGAGTAGAAAATCAAACTGGTCATTGAATATTTTAATGAGATAAGAAATGAAAATCAGTCCAATGTGCCCCACTTCCTCAGAAAGTGATATAAAAAAACCTGCATTTAAGTAATGAGTAGAACGTCAAACCTCTTTTTTTTTTTGGGGGGGGGGGCGGCGGGGTGGAGTTTAAGGGCGGTTATTGTCACCTCTAAAAAGTTTCCTTTGCTTGATGATTTTGTTTAAGGATTCGCAAGTATAGAGACGATATTTCAATATTGAGTCAGCGTTGGCCCATTTTAGCGGCCCATTTTAGCTAGTACCTGAGAAAAAACCTGTACAAAAACCCTTAAAAAATACCACCCTGGAAAAAATGATATTTTGTCCACTTGTTTTGGTAAAGAAAAAATTCAAGACTTAAAGGGAATAACTTCGCAATAACAAATAAATATATTTATTCTCACTGCAAAAACATTGTTAGATGAACTTTTCACATATGAAGTTGTGTATGTACAATATAATATGAAAAAATGATTACTTTATATTAAAGCTTTTTTTTTATGGTACTACATTTATAAAACAGGTTATCAAGTTTTAATACATTTGCAAGAAGTCATAAAAAATGTCATTTGTTTTAAAATATAAAAAAAAAGTTAGTGTCTTAAATCTAGGAAATATCATAAAATGAAATAAAGAATAGGCAATAGGCGTTAATAAAAACTGTTACATTGAAATAAAATTGAGTTTGTTATGACATTAATATAAATTTAAAGCTGAGTTTTTTTTTTCCAGGTCAAGTATTTGTTCACCATGTTTTCATTTCCTTGAATATTTAATTGGACTTCCAACTAAAAAATTTTGTGATTTTTATGATACAAGTTTCTAAATAGGTACATGAAAAAAAAATATTTAAAGCTTTATTTTTAAATTTAAATCAAACAGTTCATGAAATGCAGAAAAATATAAATGTTTACTATTTTACAAAATGTATAAAATTACAATTTGCTTCAGTAAAAGAAAAAACTTGAGGTGACAAGTGCTGCCCAGAAAAACTTTTGACAATCCAAGATTTAAAAATTTCCAACTTAACTTAGCTGAAAGATTTTCTAAAATAGTTGGATTTTGAATTGTTTATTTTATATTAATCTAGAGAAACAGCACACTTACTTAGCCTATTTCATTCATGAGCTTAAAATTTTTTTAATGAAAGATGTTTACAATATTCACCAAGTTTACCTTAACCTGTTATCTTTTGCAACTAGCTAATGATTCAGTATTTGTTTTAAAAATATTTTTATTACATTTATTTACTTTTTTTTTTCAATACTTTTACCATAATAAAAATAGTCCTTTCTTTTCAAATAGCAGTATTATTGTGCAAATTACGTTGTTAAATTTAATTACTTTTACAGTAAAACAGTGGCGTAGGTACTTTGCATAAACAGGGGAGCTCGGTGCAATTCGGGACCTTTTTTCTCCTTGCCCCCCCCCCAGGAGGGAGGGGAATAGACACACTTTTCACTCCTTTATGAACAAAATCAATTATAGAGTCATCAGGGGTCAATCCAGGATATATGACCAAGGTCCTGTTTTTGGAATTTTGTGAAAAATAGTTCAGAATTTTATGAAAACTAATTCCTAATTTTGTAAAAAATAGTTATGGCAAAAAATATTCCCAATCATTCCGTAAACTCGGATTTCTGTGAAGAGTCAGTTTTGAATGAGGGATTTTTGTGAAAGGTCCATTTTTGAGTGACTGAATTTTGTGAAGAATCCCGTTATGAGTTTCTGAATTTTGTGAAGGGTCCTTTTTTGGGTGACTGAATTTTGTGAAGGGTCCTTTTTTGAGTGTCTGAATTTTGTGAAGAGTCCTTTAACGGATCTAATTTCGCTCTAGATTAACCCCTGGTCATAAATGTTCAAATGAACATTTTTTGTGAATAAAAAGAATTTAAAAATATTGTTAATATCTCTTTCCTCAGAACAACGAATTTAACTACACTTTTGCATTTTTAATATGAACTTAGAGTTTTAGATGGAATATTTACTAAGAAATAGGGAATGTCAAACTTCCCAAACGAAAAAAAATCCGAATGGTACCTTTAAAAAAGACTTTTGACGATTTTTGGTGACATTGCGTGAATTTCCTATAGGAAAAGTAGTTCACATATTTGAAAACTGGTTTGAGGAAAAATATGTGCTGCGAAATGTTGTAGTAAAGAAATTTTTCCGGGAACTGAACCAGTCTGAAATATTCCAGGGGAGCCAGAGCTGCCCCGGTTCCTACGCCCATGCGGTAAAAAAATGCCTAAAAATTGTTACACAAAGTGTATGTGACATTTTCCTGTGCATTAATTTGATTATGATTATTCAGGGCCGAAACTAGACCTTAATTTCGGGAAGGGTTTTACCAAACCTATTTCTTGTGAAATCTAAAAAATCAATAAAATTTGATTTCATGTTCTATATTCTGTTGATTTTTGTTATAATAGATGTTAAAAGGGTGATAACATGAAAAATATAAAAAGAAATGACTCATCTTTTTAATGAAGAAAAAAAAAATCTGGATAAATGAGTTTGCTCATATACGCGCATTCGAACGAGTACTTTTAAAAATTTCCATCCTCGACATTTATAAGATGTGTTAAATATAGATTTTGGTACTTAAAAATTGGGCGGATTTTTTTTTTTTGTGGTTTTAAAATTTGAAGGGAAAGGTGTATTGTTCAGAAATTATGTTTGCAATACAATAAAAATAAATACTGCATATAAAACACTGAATTTGTACAATTATTCAATAATGATGATTTCATTTTTCAAATGCCATTTCAAAGCAAGTGAGAAAATTAAAATAAAATTACAATAATATTTTTTCCAGTTAGAAACTTTGAAAAGCATTTTTGTAATAGTTTTGGAAATTTTCGGAGAGGGTTTGAACCCTAAAAACCCACCCCTTAAATACGGCCCTGTTATTGTTATGTTTGTAGTAAATGATTGACTTAAAGGGATTTCTTTTTTAATAAATTATGCAATCAGAATATATATAATAATCCTATTACATTGTCCCAATATTTTATCATCAAACATATTATGGAAAATCAGTGAACCTACATTTTGCCCAATGTCTTCCGCTTCCACCGGCCGGGACTTTTTACATTAAAAGTGGACAAAATAGCAATCCTGTAATTAAATACTTTTAAATTATGCCTAGTGGCTTCTCATTAAATATAGGTATGCGTATCTGCTCATATATTATCATTCAGTAAAATTATAAACTTAGTCGGCACATTGGGAATTTTTCTTTCACTAAATATTTAACTTCAGGGCTTCTCTGATCACAAGAGATACTTAACACCGTTATTTAGAAAAATAATCATACTTTATTTCAAATCCATTCGAAGTAAATGTTTTGGGCACCCCTGTAATTTTCCTTTTTAAGAATGTTAATGTCTTAAACCATTTGTGTCAAGTACCCATTATATATTTCCCTTTCTTTTCAGATTGTTCCTGGCGGTCTTGGATTACCGGGTAAAGATTTTTATTTCAAGCCTCATGATGACATGGTATTTCTCTCTTTTGAGTTATAAAACATTTACTAATGTAATGTTTTCTGTAAAATTATATTACATTTCAGACAATAATAACAACTATGTTTTTGCTAATTATTTGTACAAGTTTTAAGTATACTGGGTTTGCAAACTGAGCTAAGCCCCGAAAAACTTGATTGTTGTTAAGTATTACCAGCTATGAAATAGTTCTATGTAATTATAAAATTAAACAGTTCTGCCTGAAGTCAATTTTCTTCCGGGGGGAGGGCTTGCTTTGCTGAAAGTTAAAAAGAAAGCAGACATTATTTACTGATATAAAACATATTGCGTGCACTCAACTACATTACATTCTAAATTTAATTTACATCACAGCTAGGCACTTATATACAGTCAACTGCTTCCAGGTGCAAGGTCCGTCCTTGATGCTCATACCTCAATAGTCCTTACCAATAAAAATTAATTACTTTCTTTTGATAGTTATTGATTTATTATTCTTACATTTTAAGACAAATGTATGACATTTATTTTCCTGCTTTCAAAACATTGGCTGATGCTGTGAGTCAAAGTACTCTTTCATGAAAAAAATATATTATGGGTGTAAAAAGTCAAATTATTGATGCTGAAGATCAATTATAAGGCATTGATTCAAAAATTATTTACTTTCAAGTAGGAAACAAAAGCAAATATCCCATTTAAATATTTCATCAAATTTCAAAATTGTCAACTATTATTGTAATATGTTAGTCTTATAACATATTTTTTTTTCGGGCCTTTTACACAACATTAATTTATTGTTGTTATTATTGTTTGTAACTAATTATTTCTGCCTAACGCAATGAACTCATTAAAAAAAGTATGATTTATACATAGAAGTAGCATTTGTTTTTTCTGCCAGTGCGACCTTCTTATTACTGCTTAATTAAAATGCAGCCTTTAGTGTAAAAAGATTTCCCACCTCTGGTTTAAATGAGAAAAGAAAAAATTGGAACATACGGACAAAACTTTAATTGAAAAACAATTCAATGTCTAGAATTGATATTTTTTTTCCTTTTTTACAACTTCACAAATGCTCAATATATCATGCACACAACACAACTCAGACTATGTTTTGTAATTTTCTTACTTATTACAGGCGCGGATCCAGGGAAGGGGGGGGGGGGGGGAGGGTCATGCCTTTCTCCTAACTGACCAAGTATAGCAAAAAATTGCATTTTTAGGACGAAAAAATTGCCAAAAACACCCATTTTTGCACAAACATTACAATTAGACCCCCTCTTTCCGAAAATGACCCTCTCCTTAACTAGAAGCTGGATCCGCTCTTGACTTATTATACAGTGGCTCATAAAAGTGTTCGTACATTTACCATTTTCAATAGAGCTTTTTTCATTAATTAAAATTAATATTTCAATATGGGTGTTTAATTGTAAGATCTATGATCTATTCTTTACGAAACTACATGAAATATTTTAATAATTTTACAAAACTTGATTTTTAAGAAATAAATAATCAAAATGTGTCATTAAATTGATCTCATAAAAGTATTTGTACACTTTAAAGATATGTTTACATATTTGTAAATAATCTTAATTTTTCATTGTTTTATCATTTAATAGGTTTTTCTCCAGTATCTAACAGCTTTTAAATGCTTTGGAATAGATTTCGTTGGCTTTTTTGTGATTTCTAAACCAATGTTCATTCTCTCTCGATCATTATATTGCTTTTAGTTTGCTTTTCGTTTTAACGTTGTATTTTCGCACTCTAACCTCAGTTTTCTCCAATTATGTTCTATGGGGTTTAAATTGAGTTTAAGTGTGACTTGGAGTGGTATTTATAAAAGTTTTGGACAGTTTAGAAGACACCAAAAGAGAACGTTGAAAGCCGTACGTGCTTCTTATAATTATCTTAGTAAGAAAAGCAAGTTGCTTCCAGTGCCCAAATTTAAGGCTGATAGTATTAAATTGTGTTGTAAATTATTTAAATAAACAGTATGCTTCATCACTCCATCAATAAATATAAAATTACTAAGTCCTGCTGCTGACAGGCCCTTACACAAGAACGTTCCTTCCACCTTGTTTAACTCTTCCAACGAAGTTCTTAGAGTTGAATGTCTAACTTTTTTATCTCCTTATAGTTATCGCTGAAAATGTTAAATTAACTTTTATCTGTTATTCTAAATTTTTTTGGCCCTATTTATCGTTTATTTTGTGAAGAAAAACCTAAGTTTATGTTATTGGCACTAACAAAACATTTTCTGAAGTTAGAGTGCCCAAGTAGTTCAGCTGTTTAGAAGACTGCACAAACTTTTTCAGTTGAAATTGAACCATAAAATGCTTCCTTAAATGATGCAGAAACTTTTATTGCTCCCAAGTGTAGAATTTTCATAAATTTTCTAACCATAAATCTCAAACAACGTGTTGCAGGCTTTGCCAGTTGACCCTTTCTGATCCAGGGGTGGCTCCGATTTTTTTCTTCTAAGTATTTTATCACATACTAAACTAAGGAATAGTATAAATTAACTAATTTAGAGATATTTTGAGCCGACTTACTACTATTACGATGAAAAATAATCCAATTTTTAGCGTTGGCTGATTTTTTACGAATACAAGACATTAAAAAATAATTACATTAGATTATTTTGGAGTAAAAAAATTAAAGCCAAATTCTTTTTCAGTGTCAATACAATGCAAGAATAATGAAAAAGCGACAGATGTGAACTTAAATCAGGAATTTATCTGAAAATATCGCAGTGTACGAAGACTTTTGCGGGCATGTTATTTCTTTGTCTCTTTGCTATTTGACCCATTTCAAAGAGAAAATTAATCAATATTTTAAAAATAAGTACATAGTTTTATTGAGAATGACTCAAAGATGGTGTGAAAAAATATTGTTCTTACATTCAAATTCAGTTCCAGGGAATTGTGGTTTTGGAATTTATGTTTTAGTTTCGAAATCATGTTCTTCAGGCCGACAAGAAGCGGAAACGAACCACTTCATTTTGAAATAGGTTGGATCTGCGAGAAAACGTTAGCAGTGAAATTGTGTGTTCTCGCTTAATCCAACCTATTTTTAAATGAAGTGGTCCGCTTCCAGCTGATCCGGCATCTCTTCGAGGTTTAACTCTACCAACCACTACCTAAAAGTATCAGTTGTGTTTATATATTTATCGGTTTACATGCTTATTTATTAATCATGCCTCCCCCTTGATTTTGCATTTTTTCTTTCAGTTTGTTAAAGCATATAAAACCTTTATCAAAAATACAATGCAAGAAATGGGTGTTACCTTGAATGAAGCTGTTAGATTTGCTGATGATGTATTTTATTATGAAAAGAGGATAGCTGAGGTAATTAAACCTGTGTTAACTTGTCTTATGAAACAAAGGTTCCAACCGTTTAAAAAAACCCTGATTGTATGGGTCTCAGATATTTTGTACTTTTGTGTATAAGTGTTTAAAAAAAAACTTGTAATATAATACTCAAACCATTCCTTGTAAACTTTATTATTCATGTGAATGAGCAAGTATATTTATATTATTTGTCATATTTGGAAACAGATATAATTAGAAAAATTGAAGCTTTTTTTTTTCTTATTTAGAAGAAAAAAATAATTATCATAACTTATTTCGACATGAGACCTTTATGACCAGAGAAAAGTGGAACTTTTCCCTTGTTGGAGTTCACCTTTAGGATTATAAATAAACACATGTCTGCAAATTTTTTTTGCTCTGAAATATTGATTCCTGAGAATCTGATTTTCAGCAGAAACATCATGTTTCCATAGTCATTCCTGGCTATTTTAAAATTGATATCATTAGAATTATACGAGGCTGTTGTGCTCAACCTGTTTCCAACCTAAAACCTCACTCATATTAAAATCAGTGTCACATATAAATATTCAAAATATTTTATGCTTTTTAAAATAACATTTGAAAAATATGGGAAAGGAGAGAAAAATAAAAAACAGTAATTATTGTTATCGTTATTCAATGCGTACTTTAAGAAACCAGTATCTAAATATTTGGCACCAAATCTGTGTCATTGTCACTTCTTGTGCGTTTCAATAAGTAACATTCAACAAAACAATGGGCGAGCTTTTTGGGCCATAGGTTGGGCACCACTAGTGTAAGGGATCTACTTTTATCTGTAGCATTTTAAACTGAAAAATAGCAATGCAGATGCAATAGAACTACATTAAAGCAAACGCAAAGGGACCTCTAAAGTTAATCCATTTTATCCGAAAAACAATTTTTAGTGCTGTTTGAAACTGCAATAGAATGGGGATGTCAAATGCTGCTCATTGTTTTAAGCATGTTTGAATTAACAAGGTTCGACTGTAGAGCATTTAAAAGTTGCCTTTAATTTAAGTCAACTTATGTACTCGTCTATACATGTAATAAAATAATAACTGATAAAATTTACATATTGCTTTAATTTCTGTTTGTTTGAAACAGATTACACCTACTGCTGATGAGCAAAGAAATACTAAGGATTTATATGCAATATTGAAGGTTGAGGAGCTCGATCGACTTTCAACCAGTGTAAGTGTTTTATTAATTCTTTCCCTCGACAAATCTTTCTGTTGCTCCAAAAAAAAAAAAAAAAAGTTTGCAACTTCTTATTTTTCTCACAGATATCTTGGACTGATCTTTTGCAACGATATTTCCCAGACTTTGTGCAGCCTGACACTGAAGTTGCTGTCTTATCCGAAAAATACTTCAGGGACATTTCCAAAATCATATCCTCAACTGACAATGTGTAAGTTGGGAGGGAAAGAATGTGGATGCATGTGTTGAATTTTTTAATGTTGCTTGTTTGACTTAGTTTTTATCCTTCCTCTTTCTTTCAGTGTACTCAATAATTACTGTATGTGGCGCTTCATGCATGCATTTGTTTCTCATTCATCTCCGAAATTTCGACTTGTTGCGAACCACTTCAAGCAATCTCTTGAAGGTAAAAAATAATTTTTTATGCACATAATACCTAACTTTTAAACTTTATGAGTGATTACATTTTTATTAGTAAATATGTCTGCATATAAATTTCTTATGAAGTTGTACTGTGTGGATTGACATTAAAAATTAATAAAGCATTATAAATGCAAGAAAATCTTGTTACAACAAATGCCAACACAAAATTTCTATTTCAATGTAATAAACTTTCAGTCACGATTTAATTTGCATTGCAACAGAGTTCCGGTTTTAAAAAGCAAAACATTGGGCCCCTTGAAGCTTGTTGCAATGGGATTTCACCCTACATAGGTGCAAATTACTTATGCAATGGCTTTGCATAGGTAATTTGAACCATGTAGTTATGCAAAATGAGGTACAATGTTTAAAAGCACAAATAAGATTAAAAGATTATCATAGTTATGAAAACCATGTTAAAAACAAGAACTCAACAAATCTTCTATTGCCAAACGGGACAACGCAGGGCATAATTTTGTTTTTTCGGAAACCAAAATCATTTGCAGACCTATTACTGTAAGTGAATTAGATTTTCTAGAAGCTTTTTATGTTCACAAAAATTTAAATAATCTCTGTAATAAATCTTTTGCTGTTCCACTAGTGTTCACTCTAGAGGAAAAAAAGGGCAGGGTGCTGGTATCTGAAAGGGGCACTATTTATTGCGAAAGGGGCACTACTTCAACGCGGTGTTGCCCCCTCCCAGAGCTGGGGCACACCCCTTCAAATATTGTTGAACTCCCCCCCCCCTCTAGGAAAATGTACCTGTGCCCCTCCAAAAAAATTGGATAAATAGCCCTTTAGCTGCAAGATCAGATTCTTTAAGCCATATTTACTGCAATTAAAAATATTCTGATAAGAAATTGAAAATGCATGTGGCAAAAGTATAAGAAATTTAGGGAACAAATGCATAGATCAACATATTGAGGGATAATTTAAAGTTCGCAAGATAAACCTCTCATTATTTCTTAAAAATTATTTCTTATAATAATATAAATTATGCCATTAAGTATTTTAGACGATAAAGAAAATGATGAATATTAATTAAATATTTCAAAAATAATAACATTTAAAACAAACATTAACTTGAAATATTATATGCTCGTTGTTTAATTTTAATATTTTTGAAAAAAATCAGTGATAACCAATAAGCAAATAATGACTATCTAACTTGAAATAATTCATAGACAAGTTTTGGAACAAGATAATAATTAAAATGAGAAATAAACAACCTAATTAAATGTTGCACATATTGAAATAACTTCTAATTGTTAAGAAATTTCAAACATTTACAAGATGCAAAGTATTGAAATCTCAAACACTAGAAGTAATTATTTGCGAAACACGTCTTTAATGTTGTCATGTTTCAAAAAATTTATTTTATGATTTTTTGAAAATAAAACATAAAATAACCTTATCTTGAGTAGCATATGTAAAAAAAACTTCCGATAATCAAATACATTAAAGAATTTAAAAGATGCAAAAGGATTGAAATTTCAAACCCGAGAGGCAATTTTCCGCGAAATAGAGTTCATTGCTGACATGGTTTTAAAAATAAAGTAATTTATTAAAATAAAACACAAATCAAGCTAATATGAAATAACAAGTGTCTAAAAACCTTCTGATTGTTAAAAATATTAAAATATTTACAAGATGCAAAAGCTTTGAAATCTCAAACACTGCAGGCATTTTTTTTTTTTTTTTGCAACGCACGTGTATTAAGCATATCGAATCATGTAAAAAAAAATAGAAAATTGTATTGCTGGACAGTTAAAAAAGAAAATCACAATTCAATGAATACCTATGGACATCAAGAACTATATTAACTTTCAAAAATTTTTTAAGCACTTGAAAATTAATTTTTTTTTACCAAGTCCAGGAAAATGGCTGATTGACAGGCACTCCTTATTTTTTTTATTTAAAGTTTAACCATTTCAAGATCGAATCTGCTAATTTTATTATTTATTTTATTCAGAATAAAAAAAGTCTCATCTTTTTTTTTCACATGTTCCAAAAAACAAGCATTTACTTGTTATGCAGCAGATAATGGCTCTGAGTTTTAAGACTTCGGTTATGACTCATGATGTTCAAACTTTTTTCAATGAATAGTACTAAAAAGGAAGGATTAATATTCAAATAACAAAGCTTGCCTTTGCTTAAATCTTAATTCTATCTTAATTCTTTATTTCTTGCTCTTTGAATTTCCTTTTTGCAGAAGGCATCTACATACAAGATCGCATGCTTTTCGGCGCACGTGTCGGTCGCCATTTTTTTTTTATGTAAGTCATGGATAATGGGAGTTTTCTGGGAAATAAGTACTCCTTCTATACTTTTCCTGGAACAGACACCCCTGCCCTACAGGTAAAAATACTAGGAAGTATTCACCACCTTCCCTCTCTGAGAGAAAATTCTCAGAAGATCAAGAATAGGGCTTAAATGGGGAGGAATGAAACAATGATTTCTTTGACTCCCCTTGCCCCCTCACGGATGACAGGACCTTTTTCTACATTGGAAAGAAAAGGGAAAACATGCTCTTTTACTGATAACACTTTCAATTCTTGGAATCTTATTCATTCTCTTTGTCTGGGGATCTGATTGCCTTTTCTTCATGAGCCATTTTCAGGGTGCAATTCTTGGGACAAAGAATGCATGCACGTTTTTTCAACGATCTACGTGGTCAAAAGAAATTGCCTCGATATCGCGATCGGCTATACGATGCTTGAGACATCTTGTTTTATATACTGGGCGCAATTTTGCTATTTTTGAAAGGGCAGGGCGCAGTTTGAGGATTAAAACTAGGGCAGGGCGCATTTTGCCGATCTGAAAAAGGGCAGGGCGCTGCGCCCTTCAAAAACGGCCTAGCGGGAACACTAGTTCCACATATCTCTCAAATCTTAATAGAATCGTCAAATATTACTGCAACACATGCATAGATCTGATTGGTCCATCTTCTTTCCTTTTTCGTATTTAAACTTTCCCATGACCTTGTTTCATTCCGTTCGCTTGCTGGGCACTGAAGAAGGAGGCTGTTGCCTTCGAAACATGTTTGCCCCTTTTAAAACTTTTAATCTTATTTGTGCTTTTAAACATTGTATCTCACTTCACCTAATTTGTGCAGAAAGCTATCGCTTTTTAATTATGTAGTTATTCATTGGCTTTGCATATTTGTGAGGATTCTAAAACACAATTATTGTGTTAAATATATAATATTTGTACTTCTTTTTAATCTGAAGTCATGATTTGTTGTTATCTTGTTGCACTATGATATTTATACTTTTTATTATCTTGTTACACTAACTTTTAATATATGTCAAATTCTCTTTAATTAGGTGTTCAATACTTGAATTTACCTTATCAGGATACTTGGGAGTCATGTATAGATGTCACTAGTCAGTTCTTAGGTCATGCTATTGGAGCCATGTATATATCAGAATTTTATAAAAAAGATCCCGAGGTAATATGTTGTTCATGCAGTATCCAAGCATAAAAGACTTTTAATTCATTGTATTAGCACTTTAAACTTTAGTTCTTCGTTTAGACAAAAATTGTATTAAGAATTTATTTTTTAAAAAATATACTTCTAAACAATACATTGCCATAACTCTGTTATTCCATTCATGGGCTGCAGTTTTGTGCTCTTTAGCAATTAAAAATTTACGAGTTGTACCGTACCAATGTGCGGTCTCTCGCTGGTATTCTAATTTCACATGAGCTGCCAGTTTTTTTTTTTTGGCTCTCTTTGCTTCTATGAGAGACATTCTGCATCCAGTTTGATTACTTAACTGCTCCATGTTGACGAGTGCTAAAAAGCACAAAACTGCTGTCCATTAATAGAATAACCAAGTTGGTGCATTGCACGTGTCTGCCTTAGCCCTGGCTTGGTGGTTACTTACTGCTTTATACTTCTTGATGTTTAAGATGTGTTGTAATCAGACAGGGCAAATAACACAAGATTAAATGAAGATTTAATGACTGATTGTAATACTTTGTTGTTAATTTCTGTATACTTAAAATATATAGAAATGATTAAAATTCAGTAAAAAAGTAAGTACTGACCAATAGTTATCTTTTACACTTAAAAATTCATATTAAATGCTTTCGTTTTACCAATAGTGAATAATTCAACGAAATTCATTTCAATGTTGATAGTTTTAACAGTATTTTCAGTTTTCTGTTAAAAAATGTGCAAAGTCATGCATAAGAACGTAATGTATGACTCATTTATAACAACTATTAAAACAAAAGAGGATGAATCTTTCCGCTATTTAAATTATATATATATATATTTTCATCTATTTTAAATTATATATGTATATTTTTTCATCTATTTTTTCATCATTATTTAGAGCTATGGGTATTTGAGCATTGCATGTTCACATATGTAGTAGCTTGTTAATCTTTTTCTTAATGATTACTATCAAATGACATATTCTCATAAGCATCACCAATAATGAAAAAGAAAATGAAACTGGCTAGCTTAACCTTGCAAAAAGCGCACATGACAGTTACAAAAGAAATGGCGCAGGGTGACCGAGTCACACTAATCAGTTTTATCTGAAAAATTTCTACAAATTAGAAGAAAAAACACACATTTGAATTATAAATAATAATAAGTACATTAATTCTTTAAGAAAATGTCAAATAGAAGGATACTAAAAGGGTGATCAGATAAATATTTACCTTGCGACAAGTGTTTGGATAAGAATGGGGCAGTGCTTCCGCTACGGCCACATTTTTAGCAAAATGTGAAAATACTATCTAAATTGCAAAAATGAAGCAGGGCCATTTTCACTTTTTTTTGCTTCAGTATAATAACAAAAAAAAAAAAAAAAAAAGGAAAGGAAACAAGCATGGTGATATTTAACTTTGATTTGTAGCCAACATGTATTAAATGCTGTTAAATTCAACAATATATTGTCTTAATGGGCATAAAATCCCTCCAATAAATGATTATTAACGATTAAAAAAAAACTTGTGTTCTTTTAATGTGAATTACAATTTTAAATTAAAAAAAAATGTTACCTACTATACATTGATTTCTTTCAAGATGTTGAGACTGAATTTTGAATTTACTTTTAACAAGAGATTAAATGCATAGAAGCAGTTGGATAGACAGTGAACGTATTCACTATTTATTAACCTTTAGCATTTTGCTAAAGCCTTTTCTCCAATTTTAGCTTTTTTGCTAAAAAAGACTTTCAAACTGAGCTTAAACCCTGGAATGGGGTGACTGTGCCCCACTTGGTCTCTCTCAGGTTAAGATTATTTTAGAATTTAATTTCTGTTGAGTCTGTATTATTTCTGATATTATTGCCAAATTTCACTTCAATACTATGTATTTCTTATTTGGTAGAACTCTTCTTTTACACATACATATTGTTGCTATCCACCTGCAGCACTAATCTTATTTTTAAACGATTTACTTCAGGCTCAAACATATCTTCATAAACTTGTTGGTTCTATTAATGCACTCACAAAAGACATTCCCTGGTTGCGAGAGGAAGAATCTCGGATTGCTGCTGAAACCAAAGTATGTTAAAGCTATATTTATTAATTTTTATTTAAAGTTCATGTGACATGTTTTGAATGTGATCGTATAACTCTTGATGCATTAGCCAAGTGTAAAATTTTTTAGGTATTGTTTAAAAAGTTATTTAATTACTTAACATCAGTTCTTAAACATACAAAGTACCTGAGTAATTCAAAATCCAATTGTAATGCATTAAAAAAACTGTGATTATATACTTTATAGTTTTATGCCTGATTTTGAATCTAACTTTCAGATACGTTCCCTTCTGATGTTATCTGGACGTCCAAACTTCGATAAAGATCGTACCTTAGAAATGTATTATGAAAAAGTGAGTTTTCTATTACATCTGTTGAAATGATATTTACTGTCTGGACTCTGTTTATTTAACATGCCTTTACTCTGAGTTAGTAGAAATGTTTAGAGTAGCTTCTCTAATTAGTAGGCTTCCTCCAATAATTCCATTTGCATGAAAGAAGTTTTGTTGATTGGAAAAAAAAAATCACTTATCATAAGCTGTCAATGGTCTTCTTTTCTGGTGTAAAATTTGTAAATGTATGGTTTTGTTTTTTCATTTAGTGTAAAATTTGGAAAGCATGGACCTGTGATCTCAAAATATTACTCTGTTTCATTGTTAATTCCACTATGTGCTTGAAAATCAATGCTTAGATTTTCTTTTATAAAATGTGTATGTTCATATGAATTGTGATTTGAGTAAAAAGTATGTCACTGTTTTCTTTTTTGAAATTGTACTTCATCAATATTTTTAAAGCTGCATTTTTTATGCCTGTTTAGTATTAAAATACCTTAAATTAGTAATAATGAGAACCATCGAATAAAATTTGCATTTTATTAAAGAGCATTAGGAACAGATTTTTTTCTTTTTTTGGCTCAACATAGATCAAGTAATTAATACTAGTATATAGTATAGCCACAACCTAGAAAGCTTGTAAAAATATTAAATGTATCAGGATTTTATGTTATGAAAAACTGTCTGCCATATACTGCTTTGGTTAACAATAATTATTTCTTGAAAAATAAGAAAATATCCATGTGTCTTCCTTTAAGCTATGCAAGTAAAGATGGTAGAGTGCCAATACAAAAGGGGGAAAAGTAAATGTATTATGAAAATATAAGGACACCAGTTTTGATGACCTTAAGTAACTTCTATAATTTGCTTAGAAGGTATTTACTGCATGGGGTGTATTCCAATCATTATACATACAGGAATTAAATGGCTTTGGAAAACTGAATTACTATTGATAACTTGAACGAATTAATACAGCAGTTTATATGCATTTGTTGATATTTGTTTTGATGTCCTATATAATTGAAACTAATAATTTCCTCCTTTCTTAGTTGCAAGTACAAACCGATTATTTTCAAAACATCAAGAATGGCATATATTTTTTGCACTGGAAACAACAGGAGATGCTGAAAAACAATGCAGTTACTGACAATAGGTATATTTTTATATTTAATGACTATGTGATGAATTTTGGTGTTATAATTTATAAAGTTAAAAGCAGTAACTTGCAAATATTACATGCATTCATACACATCTGAATAATATGTTTTTCTTTTCCTTTGAGTTTGCATTAGTCAAATAAACTAATTAAAATAAGATATAAATATTTTATCAAAGTATTTGTATTTTATTTATATTTGTTGAAAGCTGATAGGTTTCAATTTAAACAAATTTTCAACTAAGAAAGAAATACCTTTTTGTTAAAGAGTGAAGTAAATTGAGCAAAGATATATGTGTACAAATTTAAATAAAAAAAATGAGTCATTGCTTACTTTAAACTGTATTCACGCAATAAATAGCATAATGTAACTTTTAAAATTTTAAACTGTGTATTTCTCAATTCAATTATTGAATGTTAAAAAAAAGGAAATTAGGGAGATATATTAATCAAGCTATCTCATCCAGTTCAGTTTTTAATTGAATTGAAGAAAATCATGTTGCTTTCTGTTGTATTCTTTCTATTTCTCTTCATAATCTTTCCCAGAAGCATTTGTTACATTAGATTTGGTTATGAAACTTGTCTGATTTAGAAATTCATGTTACAGATTCTTCCACCATTTTGAAATTTAATTTCTCAAAACAAACACACAACATTTATTTTACAAAAGCAAAGAAGTAACAATGAATACTTATAGAGTCCTGCATTGTTCAATATAATAATGGTGATTTCATTCATTTGTTCCCTTTTTAATTCTATGAAAATTGTTGTTCCACTTTCAGTAACGCTTTAGTGCCCCACAGAAACGTCCAATTATGCAACATTTCCACCTTTTGAATTAGAACATTGAAGAAAACTAATAGGCATGAGTTCCGCCACGTTTTGTCATTTAACAAAGTTTTAGAATTTTACTGTTATTTATTTTTAACTTTTCATCACAAAGGTATTAATTTAGTTCCAATTTTAATTAACTAAAATGTGTGTCAGTGTAAATTTATTGGAAATGATTTGCAATGGAGTTGTGCCAATGTCAAAAGTGATTAAGTTCAAAACAAAAAAAAAAAAAAAGGAAAAAGTCTTATATGCATTAATTTTCAAGTTATTAGGCTTTTAAAAAATATTTGGTCAAAAAAGATTTTTTCATCATATCATAGTATTTCCTGTTTTGCTTTAATATCTAAAATGCGTAATATTTATTCTGTACTGCATTGATTTCTGAGTGACGCAATTATTGTAATAAACTTTACAACTGTCAGTATTTATTCGATTCATAGTTGTTTTAGAGTAGATTATAGTTACTTTAATTAAAGAACTTAAACTAATTTTAATTTTGTTACACTGAAAATGTTTTAAAAATGTAATTTGTTTTCAGCTGGACAATTTATCCTCATGATGTCACAGTTGATTATAAATATGCAGGAAATCAACTGGGTATGCATTTTTTTAAAGTGACATTAAAATATTTTTGTTATTATTTATTTATTATTTTATTTCAATGGATATAAAAATTTCATCAGTTAATATTAATTTTATTTTCTTTAAATTGTTTAATTTTACTTTTTTAATTTTAGTTGTTCCTGCTGGCTTATTTGAAAACCCACTTTTTGATTTTAATGCTCCTTTGTAAGATTAATTTTTGTATTTTGATTTTAGTTTTATTCTTAATTTATTTTCGTTTTGTACGAATCATAATAGTTAATCAAACAATTTTTATTTTCTAGGGCTGTAAAGTATGGTGTTTTAGCTGCTCATGTTGCTAATAAACTTGCAGAAGTTTTTGATGAAAAAGGTACGTTGCAGCTATTTTGAAAACTTTTACATTCTGAAAACTTGAATCTGGAAAAATGTAAGTCTTCTCAGTCTTGTCTGTCATTTTACAACAGTACCATTTGCAAAACTTTGAGAAGAATTGAATTGTGAAAAAGTTTGAAATTAAAGTCTAGTTAAAAGTCAAGTCTTTCAAATACTGATCATGAAGAAAATGGGCAATTCAAACTGTTGGGCAATTAATTTTGTTTTTGTCTTGCTTTTTGTATGTTGATTCTCAATTTTATTCATGTAATAGCTTTAAAAAGTATTTTGTTTTATATTTTGGTTTGCTTTTATTATGTAAGTTATGTAAAAAGTTTTAAAATATGATAAAGCAAGTTAAGACAGGTGTCTTGTTCAGAATTAGTTCATTCATTGTCAATTTCTTGTTAAATAATTGCCATTTAACCCATTTCTGTGAAAAACTAGTCAAAACGACTCTACTCTGTTGAGTAAAAAAGATAGGCTGAAAGAAAATAAGCGGGTTGCTAGAAGGTTTACCCCTTTTGGGGATTTTCTCTACAATAAAAAAAGTAAACTGATATTCGCTGTCTGCTTTTTGCTGCTTTTTTTAACCCTTTGAAGCAGAAATGGGACACCGGTGTCCCACAGAACGAAACACTGATTTTCCACGAATATTTTACTTTTTATGCAGAAAGAGACACTGTTGTCCTAAGCTGTATTACATTACCAGAAAATTATTAAATTGCTAAATATAATATTTTCCCCTTATTTTGACGTTAATTAATACAAAAAAATTGACAAAGTATGATGAAAACGATGATAGAAATTCTGCGTCAAAGGGTTAACATATTTACTTCTAGCCTTATTTTTTCCTTGAATGTAGTATAAAAGTATATATTGATGACTTCATGAATTTTCAGATTGAGTTCTTATCTTAGGTTGCTAAACCTTAGTTTAAAACTAGGGATGCACCTATTAATCGGCAGTACCGATTAATCGGCCACTTTGCCGATTATTAATAATCAGCAAAAAAATTTTTTTAATTGTTATTCTTCAAAGTCTACCTTCACTAAGAAACTATGATGAATATTTTTATTAACAGCAATAATAATCCTCACAGTTGATATAAAATTTTTTGTAAAATAATCCTCCTACTTTGAATAAATATACATAGACAAGGTTGCAACATTTTTCTCCTTAGTATAGTGCTTTTAGATAACCTCTAATTTTCATGAAGAACAAAAGTCTTGAATTAAATTGCTACTAAATATTAAAAAAATAAATTAAAAATACCTCTAAATTGGAGTGCTCACCATACTCCTCCTCCACTTTTTTTTACTTTTTTTGACCAATTAACATAATTAGCAATGTGTCAGAAAATTAGTTCAAAGAAATGTGATAAAATATTGAAATTATTTTGTGAAAATGAGAAAATGGAAAAAAAATCTTCTATTGGAAATACATTACTTACTATTTCTAAACTCGGAATTATATACGAGAGAAAAAACAGTGATGGTGAAATTGGTAGCACTAAAAACAATCATCCACATCATTAATCAGCTGATTATCAACAACTGATTAATCGGTAATCGGCCAATTTGCTTATCAGTGCATCCCTATTTAAAACCACATATATAATTTGCTGTTTTGATCAGTTTCTAAATAAATAATGAGCAAATAAAGAGTAATAGCCATTATATTTGATAAACCATAAAGTAAATTTTGTGCAGGAGCAGGAATTAACATGTCTACCCAAGAGATTTTCACATTTTAATACCTACAGATCATGATTCTTCAGACTAAAAAAACACTTTTGTTTCAATTTTAAGGTAACTTCTGTATATATTTTTACATTAACATTTTTCTAAAGTAGAACAAAACCAGTAATCTGTTTATGTACTAAAGAGTTCTAAATGTCTTGCAATTTATATACATTTTGAAGTAAATTATGTAATAAACAATGAGATCTGATTGGTAATGCTGTATTTGGAGAAAAATACCATTCCCTGAAGTATTTGGTTTATTACTACAAAATATAAGTAAATTAAATGTAAATTGGTTTCAAAACATGTTAAAAAATAGAAGTATAATTTTTGAATTAAAACTGACTAAGTGGCCCAAAGTCAGAAATTTGTTTTGTCAATCATAACATCTATGTAATAATAAAGAGGTGATTTGTTTATCCAAACATTTTTTCTTAACTACAGCACTGATAACAATCAGTGATTTTTATTCTATTTTTTCCTTTACAACTTATTTCTAAAATATTTCTTTTTATTCTAGGTATTAATTACAATGAATATGGAGTTTTGAAAGATTGGGCTGGGAATAGTTCAGTCATGTCCTTTAAAAGAAAAGAGCAGTGCTTGAAGAACATCATTGCAAATTATTCATTGTCTGATGTTCCGGTATGCATATTCTTTTTTTACCATAATTGCAATGTGAGCATGTCTTTTCAGAGTAGTTAACTAATCTGTGTATGTCATTAGTTAAGCAATACATTAAACTCCCGACAATTGGACTTAGTGTAGCGGAGAGGTAGGATTGAAAACAAAAAAAATCTGGGCAGAATGGAGTTTTATAAATATTTACTTATTTGTTAGTCTGCCATGATTTAAAAAATACTTAACATATTTTAAGATGTAATTATTATATGCAGTACAGATAGTTGCAAAATCACAAAACATTTTATTGAATGCAAGCTCAATTCATAAACATTGAATAAATATTTTTTTTCCTTACTATTCAAATTACCATTTTCATTAGTGATCATTTGTTCTAGTTATCTACCATTAATTTAGAACTAATATTTATTATTATTTTTAGGCCAATGCTGATTTAACAGTTGGATCTTTAATAGCTGAAATTGGAGGTGTTAAATTAGCATATGAGGTAAATCATTAATTACTATTGTCTTTTAACTTTTTCTTTGTTTAAAAATTCAAGATGAAGCAATTATACATATTTAGCTTGTTCTTTTTCCAATACTTAACTAGGGTTCCCACCGTCCTTAAAAGTCCTTAGAAACTCCTTATTTTTTATTTTAAAAAATAAGGGCCCTTAAAACTACTTATTTTTGATTCAAGGTCCTTAAAAATTTTTTAAGTCCTTATTTTTCACTACTGCTAGTAATTTAATGATTTGAAATTACTAGCAAGAATTAAAAAAAATATTCTTTAAACTTTTCCTTTTTATTGCATTGGGATCCTGTGTTGAAATCTAAGCATTCTCAGTGAGAACAAAGAAAACAAGTGTGTGTGTGTGTGGGGGGGGGGGGGTAGTTATCTAGAAAATATCCACTCACCATTTGGAGTTTGAAAAAAATATATACATATGGACTAATTTGTCCTCGTATTTTTCAGTCTGTAATCCATATCACAATTTATTTTAAATTAACAGTGGTGGTCAACCTAAGTCTGAAGAAGTATTGTCATTTAAAGTTGACATAATGTCAAATCCTTTTCAACTTGTTCCTTCCGAACAAAATGTTTTTAGAAGTATATACTGAATTGTTCGATAAATTCTTTGCCTGGCTAAAAAAAAAAAAAATTGCAGGAGCTTAAGCCTTTTTATTTTTGATCTCTTATCACATTGAAAGTTTTTCTAGATAGCATCGTAAAACATGAAAAAGAAAGAAAATTACTAAGAACTCTTATTTTCACTACTTAATTCTTATTTTATTAATACAATTTTTGCAACTATTTCTTAGAAATCAGTTTCTCAATATTAGGATAATGATGTAAGCCGCTACATGGGCCAGCTTTGCAAGCTGTAGGATCCACTTAAATAACCATGCTCTTCAACCCATGCTCCAGGCACGGAATTTATTTGAAGGAATTATTCATCATGCCAATCAATGCGATCAAATAAAAATATTTTGCCATTAAAAATTGTAATCAATTTGCATCTGCATTGATTCAAGCAAAAATTATTGTTGACTTTCACTAATGGTTATCTTAAATGTATTGAGATTTTTAGAAATAATATAACAGTAGCTCAGTTTGATATATTTTGTCATGATTTGAATTTTCAGCTCATCAAAGCATTTCTCAGATAGTTGAAATTTTCTTTTCACAAAGTACTAATTTAGACAATTCTTGATTTCTCCCTCCCCCTGCAAACGTTGCATCCAGTGAGTCATGGAAAATCATGCATTTCAAACTCCAATTGCATCAGATACCTTGCATTTTGTAAAGTTTGTATTTGAAGTGTTACATAAATCTTACATTTATCCAAATTGTCTACATGCAATTCTTTTAATAAAAGATAATCTTCTCTGTGAAGAATTCTTCTGCTTAGACTATTTCGAAAACTTTGGCATGTCTGTACTGAATTTTAGTCCTTGTATATATGCAGTTTAGGAGAGTGATTCATTCACTTTTACAAAATTAATTTTTGATCTTAATTTTACCAAAATCTGAACTATACTGAAGTAAATATAAGTAGCATCAAATTTGAACTCCTTGCCTTGTATTGAAATCCGTTTTAACATTTTTGTTTCCTTGAGAAAGATAGTAAATTGACCCGTTTTTCCTCATATTAACTTAATGTATTTGTATAATACATATCTTATACTTTTTTCTGAAAAACGAAACCTCAAAGATTCCAGTGCATCTTGTACTCAAAGCTAGTGCTTTAATGTCCAGTGTTTGATGTAAAATTGCCGCTAGCCTTGGAATTGAATTTTTTTATTTTGAAAATTTTTCTTAGTCTTGGGTTTGAAATGTAATGATAAATGCTTCAAAAATATTTTTTGGGGAAAAAAATGCTTGAAAATAAAGGTGTGTTTGTGTAACCCATAAAATTCATGCGTATTTGATGACTAATAAATACTTTCGAGGTACTTAATTTTTTTGAAAAAGGTTCTTAAAAAGTCCTTATTTTTCGTTTTGAAAAAGAAGTGGGAACCCTGTTAACATGGTTGACATTTTTTCTACTGTGCCTAGTGTTTAAACAAGATAGGTTTGATTCTTCTTTCGTTGTTAATGCTCTCAAAATGCCCCTGGATTTGTATGCAACCTAAAAGAACTTAAAGTTCTTGAATTTCTTTCTTTCTTTTTTCAAAGCTTGTTTTAGAAAACTGGAATAATATGAAAAACACTTGGGAAGTTCCCTTAAATTTCTTATTACCACTAATATTATAGCTTGTATTTAAATTTGATTTCTTTATCGCATTTAAACCACATCCTTAATTATTGTCCTGGGAAAGTCCTTGATTTTTAATCTACTAATAGTGTTAGCCCCGTGGTGCCATTTCAGCTTTATTTCATCATGGAAAAGTTGAGTTCTGCCTTAAAATTTACAAGTAGCACCGTACCATTGTGCGGTCTCTCGCTGGTGTTCTAATTTTATATTAGCAGGGTTGCCACAGGATACTTAAATGCTACTTTTTGCTACTTTTTTGGACACAAGGCGACTTTAGCTACTTTTTTATGCAAAAACAGGCCTAAAAGCTACTTTTTTTCACTGAATCTGCTTTTTTGGAGACTTTTTCTCCCTGACGTAAGTTTTCTTTTGAAACACCTGGAGATTTTCTTTCACCCATGGTTTTAAATAATTACTATTCCAAGAATAAAACCTTTCCTAAATATAGACATTATGGGCTGCACCGATCCACTGCATCCAATCAACAAGTTGGGTGTGGCTTAAGTGATGCGAAAACGAAAGTCAATCTTGTATGGAACTGATTTATATACTTCGTACATTATTGATATCTACGCTTTTTCAGAAGCTGAAACCTTATACAGTGCGATGCAAAAGAGTAGACAAAATGCAAATATATGAATAAAAAGAAAACTATTCAGTGAAATGCTTTCAAATTTCTGCTGCAGGTAGACAATATTGTCCCAAATACGTGTCTGGAGTTTTTAAAAAAATAACCGAAACAGAAATCGGAAATTTCAAAAAACTTTTTTTTTTGTGCTTTTTTTGCTGTTGCAAAAGTTTAGACAAAATTCAGATTTTATGCAAATATCTCTTGAAAGGTAATTGTTGGAGGAAAAGTGGGACTTTTTGTTTCGACTATAAGGTGCAGAGATTGCTGCAGTGGCGTAATCTGAGGGGGGCATAGGGGGGCAAGTGCCCCCCTACTTTTTTTGGCCCAGGGGCAAAGTTATTATTTTGCCCCCCTAGTTTTTAAGTGAAAAATTTTTTTTTAATTGTTTGACAAATGATGCATACCTTATTTTCAAACGAGAAAAATGTAATTTCCTAAATGTAACCATTGTAGGAAAAGACGGGACACAGAGACAGTCTCGGTACAAGGAAGCAACCTCTCTTCCTGATAGCGAGCCCCCACCCCCTTTTCCTTGGAAACTGCTTAAGCAATAAATAGGGTCTGATTTTATCCATAAGACCTCAATAGACACACATGGTCAAACAAGGGGCTCTGAAAGGACAAAATCTATTTAATTTACGTTGCTTAAGGTATCTTTGAAAAAAGCAATTTGAACGAAAAAAAGATGATAAAATTGCATAATAAAACAATACTTGTAGCTGATACTTGAAAGTTGTTTGGCAAATTTAATTGATGTTTTTCTTTTTCTTTTTACTTCCTTTTACGTAGTAAAGGAAGTATTGTGATCGCGAGAAAAAAAATCTGGTATGGGCCCCACACTACTTCCTTTTACGTGTAAATTTCTTAGTAGTTACCTTAAGTGTCAAAAAAAGTGCTTGGAGTGAGCAAGGTAACAATTCAAATATTTACTCCCCTAATCTGCCACGAAACAATGCAAAAAATATTTAACAATGGTTAATTTTCTAAATATTTTGCTGATTTTAATATCATTCAGTGAATTTTTCGCAAAATATCGCCAATAGCGCCAAGTTGAACACAAATTCAAAAAATTTTTTTTCGCCAAATTTGTCACCAACTTGGCGATATGTCGCCAAGTTGGCGTCAAACACTTGACGACCAAAAGCTTGGCGACATATCGCCAAGTGGTCGCGCCAATTCATATCACTTGAGTCTGCATTGAAATTAACACTGATTTACCCCAAAAAAGGGGTAAAACACCCCCTTGGGAACATTCGAATGCAACCACAAGGGGAGGTGCACAACTAGACCATACTCAGAGCCTACATACCAAGCTAGAAGTTTCTACGGTATATAGTTTTTGAGTTATGCGAGCCACATACTCACATACATCCGCACATACGTACATACAGACGTCACGAGAAAACTCGTCGTAATTAACTCGGGGGTGGTTGAAAAGAATTTTTCGGCTGCTTATATGTTGGTAGGTACATATGCACGTGCTGACAGGTGGAAAAACCTACTGAACATTTATTCGGGGGTGAGCAAAATCAAAATTTAGACTCAAATTTGAGTGATTTTTTTTTCGCGATCACAATACTTCCTTTCACTAAGTAAAAGGAAGTAAAAATCACTCAAATTTGAGTCTAAATTTTGACTTTGCTCACCCCCGAATGAATGTTCAGTAGTTTTTTCGACCTGTCAGCACATGCATATGTACCTACCAACATATAAGCAGCCGAAAAAACCTTTTCAACCACCCTCGTGTTAATTACGACGAGTTTTCTCGAGACGTCTGTATGTACGTATGTGCGGATGTATGTGCGTATGTGGGTCGCATAACTCAAAAACTATAGGCCGTAGAAGCTTCTAGCTTGGTATGTAGGCTCTGAGGATGGTCTAGTTGTGCACCTCCCCTTGTGGTTGCATTTGAATGTTCCCAAGGGGGTGTTTTACCCCTTTTTTGGGGTAAATCAGTGTTAATTTCAATGCAGACTCAAGTGATATGAATTGGCGCGACCACTTGGCGATATGTCGCCAAGCTTTTGGTCGCCAAGTGTTTGACGCCAACTTGGTGAAAAATTTGGCGAAAAAAAAATTTGGCGAAAAAATTATTTTTTGAATTTGGGTTCAACTTGGCGCATTGGCGATATTTTGCGAAAAATTCACTGAATGATATTAAAATCAGCAATATTTAGAATATTAACCATTGTAAAATAAAGAAAATAAATACCTTTGTGCGAAAGCTGTAGAGTAGGGTCGGGCGAAAAATAAAAAGTTTTTCCGATCAACTTCTAATAGTTGCCAAAAGTTGTCTTTGGTGATAGTTAGCTTTTGTGCAAAATTTGAGAAAAATCGGTTAATATCTTCAGGGGGCGCTGCGATCGCAAAGTTTTATCATAGCTTTTATCGGGATTTTATGGTTAAAATATGAAAACAATGCCGTTAGCTAATCTTATTGCATTTTTTTACTCATAAGATATATTCATGCATTCAAAGCATTTTTCACGTTTTTGTTTCTTTTTAAATGCTTGAAATATAAATATATCTTATAAAATAACGTTTGTGAGTCATTTCATATGCTTTTAATGCAGGAAAACATCTTTTGAGTAAAAAAACGCAAAGAGACTAGCTAAAGGCATTCTTTTTGATATTTTAACCATAAAATCCATAACAAAGCTATGGTAAAACTTTGCGATCGCAGCGCCCCCTGAAGATATAAACCGATTTTTCTCAAATTTTGCACAAAAGCTAACTTTAACCAAAGACAACTTTTGGCAACTATTAGAAGTTGATCTGAAAAACTTTTTATTTTTCGCCCCACCCTACTGTAGAGTTTAAATCCAACGTTTAAATGCACAAATTTACAGGTATACTGTAGACACGTGTTTCGGGGCTACAAGGAGCCCCTTTTTCAATACAAGAAGTGTGAGCTTTAGGATGAAGAATCATCTTACTCCATCTTTTATCGGATGATTCTTCATCCTAAAGCTCACACTTCTTGTATTGAAAAAGGGGCTCCTTGTAGCCCCGAAACACGTGTCTACAGTATACCTGTAAATTTGTGCATTTAAACGTTGGATTTAAACTCTACATTGTAAAATATTTTTTGCATTGTTTCGTGGCAGATTAGGGGAGTAAATATTTGCATTGTTACCTTGCTCACTCCAAGCACATTTTTAACACTTAAGGCAACTATTAAGAAATTTACACGTAAAAGGAAGTAGTGTGGGGTCCATACCAGATTTTTTTTTCGCGATCGCAATACTTCCTTTACTACGTAAAAGGAAGTAAAAAGAAAACTCTTACGAAAAGTTTGCCCCCCTACTTTTCAAGACCAAATTACGCCTATGGATTGCTGAATGAATAATCAAACTTCCATATCTCTGTAGTTCTCGTGTAAAGAAGAAGAAATGTTTGTAAGCCGAAGTTTGGAAATGAATCCACTTTGCTAATTTTGCGTCTTTTAAATTGGCCCTACTATGATAGTACATTTTTTTTTTATTTCTTGGAGAGCAAATTCAGACCTGTGATCAAAAAGCCCAAGAAAAATTATATTTCTTAAGGATGAAGGAATTGTAAAAACGGCTCAAACTGGCGATTCGCCCCTTAATCCTACAAAACTTCTACTTGGGTCAAAAACAGCATGTGACAGGTAAGTAGATGAACAACTGAATCGGGATGCCCCCCCCCCCCCCCCAAAAAAAAAAAAAAAAAAAAAGATAAATTGTGCTTGCGCCTCTTCGGAAACAATGTCCCAAATAAGCCAGATTTTAATGGTAAAAGGAGCACAGCTTATGCTCATCAAATCTTTTCTCCAGTCAAGCTAATAGAGTTATAATCCATCTAAGCTACCCAAATTTTAATTATTTTCGTCAGAGAAAGTAACATTCATTTTTAGTCACATTTAGTCTCATGGTAATAGTGAAGTAGAGAGGGGGTTTTCAATATCCAGGATAGCTCTATCGGAAGATAAATCTTGGATGTCGGGACGTGTATTGAATGACAGGCTTATTATAAGATGCTCTGAAGCGCTATTCTACAGTTTCACAATTCCAAATTGATAAGGCACTTTTAATTTAGCTTATGGTGCATGCAAATCATACCAGTTCTACCTTGTAGACCAGAAGAAAGAGAAGGAAGAGCAATTGTGAGATTAGAAAAAGAAAATGAAGAAAAGTTGAAACAAAGAAAA
Source organism: Uloborus plumipes (assembly GCA_038373865.1). NCBI lineage: Eukaryota > Metazoa > Arthropoda > Arachnida > Araneae > Uloboridae > Uloborus > Uloborus plumipes. Next base: position 40,407 of record JAXGGA010007926.1, read on the forward strand.
ATAGAAAAAGAAAAGCTGTCAAGTTTGAAGGGATCTGTTAAAAAGTTAGAAGAAAAAGTCAAACTAGTAAATAGAGAGAGAAAGGAAACTCAAAAATCAGCTGATGTACTTTTTAAACAGGCAAACCAGAGGCGAAAATCAGCTATTGAAGCAAAAGACATTGAAAGTATTAGAATAGCGAGAAATAGGGAAAGAGAAATTAAATTAAATTGCTCAGGGAACAAAAGTAAAACTACTTTGATAGAATCATTTTTCTGTAAAAAACCAAAAAAAAAAAAAAAAGATTTTCGGAGTAATATTTCTGTATTTATATGAGTATATTATTATTATTTCTTTTGAATGGGAAGGGGGGCAGCAGTCTTGTAAAGTAAGTAACCTCAATTGTACTCTTTTGTTGTTTTTTTTTCCTCATTTGTACCTTTTATCTTATGCATTAGTTCAAAATATGTTTATTTTTCTGAACTTGTTTTGAAGCATTACTCATGGTCATGATTCAGTTTAGCTTGTCACATGTTTCTATTCAGCTTCTTTGCACCTTTTTTTTTTCATGGCTACTTTTTATGCAACTTTTTTTTATTTTGAAGGCAACTTTTTTGCTACTTTTTTAGCGTTTTTAGGCGACTTTTGCTATTTTTTTGTGACATTTTTCCTGTGGCAACCCTGTATTAGCTACCAGTTTTATGGCTCTCTTTGCTTCTATAGGAGGATTTCTGCCTCTGGCTCGGTTAATCCTATTCCAGGCTGACGAGTGCCAATAAGCATTTTCATTTCATTTCACACTCCAGGGTCCCCCGTACCTACCACAGCTTCGTGGTTTAACCGGGATAGGGCCCTGAAGAGCGCTCTGCTCTTAATTTTGAACCAGAACCTAGGGTCGAGCAAACCCTAGGTTCTAGCACCCCCAGAGGTATCGTTTCACTTGGAGGACTTTGCGACCACGACATTTTTAACGCCTCCCAACCACCATTAATCAAGGCGGTGGATCTTTGATCAGCTGGGATCGAACCCGGGTCCCTCCGGACACGAGTCCGACGCCTTACCGATCGGGCCACCACGACCCGTGCCAATAAGCAAGAAACTGCAGTCCTTGGATGGAATAACTAAGTATATTGCATGTTTCTGCCTTAGCCCTGGCTTAGGGACGGTGACTTACTCAAGCTTTATAGTAGTTTCCAATTTTTTAAAAACTTTCTTCACTTGTTAACTTAATAAGCTTGTAATTTACATTTGAAATTATAAATAAATACAGTAGAGTCTCAAAAACTCAAAGCCCCAAAGGGCCACCTAGGAAGCCCCAAGGAAAGCTTCAAAAGTCGTTAGCACATGAATTATTTCGAGGTCAAATTATTTAAGGTTTTACAGTTAGATTTGTTTGTTTTTTTTGGACTCGTCTCTCCGTGAACATGACAATCCTTTACCTGTGTTAAATTCCATAGACCCGCACATCCAATTCACTATAGAAGTTGAATCTGACTGTCATCTCTCTTTTCTGGATGTTTCCATCACTCGTAAAGATAATACTATCGACACTACTGTTTTTCGCAAACCCTTTGCCGTTACTCTTCCGCCACATAAATTATCTGCTCATCCCCCCAAACAAAAATTAGCGGTTTATAGAACTTTTGTTTCCCATGCTTTGTCCATTTGTTCCAATTATAGGTTACTTTCTGCTGAGCTTAATTACTTGAAAAGCATTGCTATGGAACACGGGTTCACAGTCATTGTCATAGATAACATTTATAAGAAATTAATCAATCCTACTGGTCGAAATCAAACGCCTAATTGTGAGAACTATTCCAACACTGTTGTTTTACCATATTTTCCCAGAATCAGCTTTCAGATTGCCAGAATTTTAAAAAAGTTCAATTTTTCTGTCGCCTTTTCTCCAGTGAACAAATTACAATTTTCGCAACTCAAACATCCAGTTCAGGGTCTTGATAGATGGGGTATTTATAATATTTCATGCTAATGTAAATTAACTTATATAGGACAGACACGACGCGCTCTAAAATTCCGTGTTAAAGAACATGAAAATTGTGTTAAAAAACAAGATTTCAAACGCTCTTCTATTGCCCAACATTGTTGGTCATGTGGCCATATTTTTGATTTTTCCTCTGCAAAAATTATCCATGGTTGTTCTTCGATTTTTGATTTAGATTTTTGGGAATCCTATTATATCTGGAAAAATTCTGATTTAGTTGTCAATGATCTGTCTAGCACCCCTCCTTTCCCTAACATTTGGAAATCTCTTATTTAAAAACTTTTTCGTCTGTGACGTAATCTTTGTTGCGCAGTTGTCGTGTTTAACCCATGACGTAATAGTTTCTGCGTACCTACTCTTCCTTTCCTACTCCTCAGGTTTCTTGCATTCCTGGTTCACTTGACTGGTGTCAGTGAACCATCATCTTTTTGCACTGATGATGGGGCTTCATTTATAATAGCCCCGAAATAGTTATTTGCTAGAGTTTTCTAACTCTTTTTAAACCTTTTATTTGCACTTGTAGACACGTTGTCTTGCATTTTTAACTTCGTTAGCACATGCTTTGAACAAATTAAAAATCCAATCGCTTCTATTTATATTCTCTAGTATCCAAGTATATTATTAGTCTAACATCCCCTTAAGCAGTTCCTTGCCAAGTCTTTTGGTCCCACTATGAAAAAAAAAGTATTTATAAAATTATTAGACTTGCCTAATGTGAATAGGTCTGATTTTATGTGAACATTTTTCTATTTCAAGTTAGAGATTACCTTTTCTAGCCCATGTACTATGAAACTGCATTAGAATTTACTGCACTAAAGTGTTACAACAGAACTGTGGAGTGAGTACCTTCATTCAAGTCTTAATTTCTGACAAAAAAGAAAAGGGCTGGAGCTATATTCATGTATAAATAGTCTGAAATTCTGTTTAACCCAAAAAATTCACAAAAAAAGAAAAGTATGGATTGAGCTCCCATGCAGTGCATATTTACCATTTTGCAATTGCGAGGAGCCCTAAATGGGAGTCCAAATGGCTCATGAAAATAGATCCTCTGTGTAAAAAAAAATTCTTAATTCATATAAAACAGGTTTTGAAGTAATTAATTTTCAGTTTTTAAATTGCATAATTTATTCTATAAAACTAAAATAACATGTTAATAAAAATCAGAAAGGTAAATTCTGCATATATTTTATTTAGTTCTTAATAAATTATTTCATAGGCTTATATCAGGCATGCTAAAGAAGAAAATGAAGTGGCTGAGTTGCCAGGAGTGACGCTTACAAACAAACAATTGTTCTTCGTATCTTATGCTCAGGTAATCTATCAAACTTAGTTTTCAGCTTCTAGATTATGTAAATAATATAGAAAGTAGTATAGATAAATATTACTTGGTATTGATTATAAATCAAATATTGAAGTTGCAAATCATTCTCATAATCATATAAAAGAGTTAAATTAAATTTTGACTATGTATCTGATAAACAAAAATGTTGTTCTTTGAAGTAAATATTCCTTCATAATTCATTCAGTGAAATATTTTTTAATTAGAGAAGGTTCAGTACTTCCAGTGCTTCAAGAATAATTTCTTTAGCGACCTGAAATTTGCATTTAGTTAAGTGGTGTAAACTGAAAGAAAAATAGGTTTTGTAATTTAAAAGTTCAAACCCTGAACAGAGATGAATGAAATATCAAAATTGAACAGCATAAGATTTTTTAACCATTTTTTTTTCTCTCTCTCAAAAAAAAAAAATAAAATAAAATAAAATAAAATAAAATAAATGAAAATGCTAATTTTGTGTTTTATTTGCTTCATAATAAGTAAGCACCTAGAGAGCTAAATCATTGCTATTGTTTGAAAAATTTTTTTTGAGAATTGTTATTGTTCGTTATTCACACAAGTTAGCAAACGTGTTAAAAAAAATATTGTGTTAATTCTAATTTTAGAACTATCATTTGCAACAGTAATGATTAATTACTTTTCAGATTTTTTTAGTTTTGCTGAAAGTTTATTGATGAAACATGACTTCTAATGTAATATCATTCACACTGTGCTCTTTTTTTCTTGTAATATTAACATTATTATTATTATTATTATTAATTTTTGTATCAGAAATGATTAAGTTGGCCCTCCCCTACCTCGCCTTTGATTAGTTGTGCCCTACTACTTATTCTATGCCTCCCTAGGGAGGCAGGACACTCAGATTGGAAACCACTGAATGAAGAGAGCAGTTAAGAAATTTTTTTTGTACTAAAAGATGCAATTAGAAGTACTTATGAATATTCCATATGAAATTACTGGAAATTCTGAAGATTAATTTTCAAAATAGTGACACATCTCTAAATTTGGTAAATTATGACACATTAAATTTTTTTATTAATTGTTTTGCCATTTGGTTCCTTATAATAAATGTACATTTATGTAGCTACTAGTCCAAGAAAAATGAAAAATTCTCACTTGATTGTGTCTGGGACTAGTTAACTTAAAAACAGAAAACAAAAATCTTAGCTTGACAGACTTTTTTGTCTGTGAGCTCAAATCTCAACAAACCATATCAACTACTGTCTGAATACCCTACCAATACAAAGTGAAGGAAATAAAATTGAGCAATCATCCATGCAGGTGATGGAATCAAAATAAAGAGGAAGCAAAGCCCTCTTGTCTAGTATTTTATGACTGATTCACAATTTCCTAAGCGATAAAAATTGTGTAATCAATATGTGTTTAGATGCAGTGTTTTTTTTTTTTCTCTCTTAAAAGCTGACCTTAAATTACATGAAAGGCAAATGTATAATAAAATGGTCTCTAAAGCAATGCAACAAAAATGGATTTTTTAAAGCATGAACTAGGGATGCACCGATTAATCGGCAGTACCGATTAATCGGCCACTTTGCCAATTATTAATAATCGGCAAAATTGGGCCGATTAATCGGCGGAAAAAATATTTTTTAAATATTATTTTTTAAGGCAAACCTTTATTAAGAAATTATGATGAATAATTTTATTAACAATAACAATAATCCTCACTGTTGATGTAAGTTTTTAATACATTAATTCACCTGTTTTGAATAAAAATACACATAGTTAATGTAGCAACATTTTTCATGCGTCGATACTTTTCTCCTTGCTTTTAGATAATCTTCAATTTTCACAAAGAATAAAAGTCTTGAATTACATAGCTACTAATAATTGAAAAATTGAAATTGAAAGAACTTCAAAATTGGATTGCTCACCACACAGACTCCCCTCCTTTTTTTTTTTTGAATTTTCATGTCTAGTTTACATAATTAGCAATGTGTTAACGCAATATTATTGACAAGAATGTGAAAATTAGTTCAGAGAAATTTGATAAAATTTTGAAATTATTTTGGGAAAATTAGGAAAATTGAAGAAAAAATTAGGAACTATTTCAAAAGTTAGAATTGTAAAAAAAAACGAAGAAAAAACTGTAATAGTGAAATTGGAAGTACTGAAAACAGCAATTTTAATCATTAATCGGCTTGACCGATTAATCGGCCGATTGTCAACTGCTGATTAATCGGTAATCGGTAATCGCCCAGTTTGCTTATCGGTGCATCCCTAGCATGAACCCAACACCGAAAAGGGTTGCTTTTATGTGCTATATTCACTTATTGCATTTTCTATTCCAATTGCTATACTTTTTTTAATCCATACAATTTTATTTTCCCAATAGTCTTTGTGCCAAACAATGAGACCTGTAAAACTTATGTACGAGAGAGATGCATCTACATATCTTCCTAATCAACTGAGGTATATTATTCTTTATTCATTTGTATTGTTTGTTCATGTACAATTTAATGATTAAATTATAAATGTTTTGAAGTGCAGTCTGTCAGTTTCATTGTATAAAAAATTTCTCTATTTTCTTAAAGAATACTTAAATTACTAAATTGTTTTTTAAAGTCACAGAACTTTAAAAATTATGTTTTGAGCTACATATATGTATAATATTTACACAGTGTGATCTAAAAATGACCTAACTTTTTAGTGATAGAAAAAGTATATGTGGTAATAGCAAATTTTTCTAGAAATAGGATTTTTAACTCAGTACACCGTTTTGAACAGTCAAACAATTTATCCATTTTAAATTCAGTTTCGGCAATGTTCATTAACATCTATGTCACAGCTGTTTGAATGGCTGAAACATCGTAAAAAGCTCTTTTAACTGCAGTTGTCAGTTTCGGAAACAGAAAATAGTCACATGGAGATAGATAAGGCAAATATGGAGGGTGACCAAGGACACAAATCTATTTGAATAAATATTGTTGTATTGCATGAAACAACAATTACATTGAACAAATATTAGCTCTAAAACATATTACCATGCTTATTTTATTCTTCAAAATGTTGTATGGAGTTAAATGGATTCTGTTTTGATTTGAATAAATATTAGCTTTAAAACTTATTACCATGCTTATTTTATTCTATGACTAAATATTTTGGTTATTTTTAGATCATACTATGTATGTGTTACTTATTTGTATTTTAATTGGAAGTTCTATTAATTTATAAATTAAATTATTTTACTTTTTTTTTTTTTCATTTTTAGGGTACTGGGAACCTTGCAGCAGTTGCCACAATTTTCAGCTGCATTTTCATGCTCGAGAAAATCAATTGTAAATTCAAGAGAGTATTGCAGTGTATGGTGAAAATCACATTAGATTCCTAAATATCGACTGTGACGTATTTTTAGACTTTCCAATTTTAAATTGCTTATTTTTATGACAATGGTAAATTATTTTTTATAGATTGCATTTTAATCATTACAATTTTGATGAATTTTGTACATTTTTCCTTCTTCTCAGCATACCAGCTGATTGTGTATAGTAAGCAATAAAATTGTTCATTGATGTGTCGAAACAGTTTTTCATTAATCAAGAAATCTGAAGTGAGAAATGATTTCTTGAACAATTAATAATTTAACTAATTAAAACAGCACCTAAATTATGTATTTAGTTCTGTTCATTTTTGCTCATAAAGTAGAAATTCGAAATGCAGAATCTGAATAAAACAAATATTAAATGAAAATTTAATTCAAAAATTATGTAAGAAAAGCATTTTTTTTTTGTTATAATTTGTTGACTACATACAGTTTACATGGGTTACATTTCAAAGATGATTTACAGCATTCCTCTAGTTATGACTGCACCAGCAGGTGATTTCAATCTATCACTAACTTCTTTTGGTGCTTCTGAAATATGTTTTGTCTGGGCAATATCTGTCAAGCACTAAAAACAAACAAGGATTTATAATTTTTTTATAGAATTATATAAATAAACTAAAAAGAAAAGGGGAGGGGGTATTACAACTATGGGACATACCTTGAAAGTTTGTGGCTCCCATATGGCAATGTCTTTCAAAACATTTCCATCCAACATAATGTTGCACTAAAAAATTCATAATAGTATTAATGTATTGTAAACATATTTTATACTTTCATAAAAACTCCATCAATACTTTCTATACTTTAACGCAACAAGAATCAATAGTGTATCATGTGTATCTACAGACTCATCTGAAACTTTTGCAGCAAACAAAATAGTATGTCATAAATCAAAATTGAAGCATCTGACAGGAATAGTTGGGAATTTTCGCTGGGGGGCAAAATCTTGGAAGTAAACATAAAATATCTAGAATTTTATTTTTTGACTTTAATTTAAATTTTGGTTTGTTACTGTTGTTTTTCGTTTTCTTACCTGAAAAATACTTTGAGGTGTCGAGAAAGAATTTAAACAATATCTAATAACTTGAAGATTTAAATCTCTGAAGCACATAAAATTGTGCTTAATTTCTGCATGCAACATTCAGGCAGGTAGCTTATTCTGTCGGTATTGATCATGTTAACCCATCATTTACTTTTGCCATCTACATCATGATTTAAATTAAAAGATATTGAAGTTAAAGTAGCTGTGACATAGCTGTCAAGTTTCCTGATTCATTTGGGAATTTCCACTCGTGAATTTTGATGCCTTCACCTAAACTCCCTAAAGAAGTTAATACCTCTCAAGTTTTGATCAAAACGAATTTATTCTCGAGGAAAAGGGTATTTTACTGTTTAGAATTATAGAAAAGTTTTCTTCAGTAAAACGATCGCAAAAACGAAACCTTTTCACACACTAGTATAAACATTGTTCTTGTGTAAACATTTTTGAAACAAGTTTGTTTCATTCTCTTTCTTTTTGAAGCTTTTATTTCCCAAAATATATGGTAAAATATTTCCAATTATTTTTGAGCTTGTTTCCTGCTGCATCACTTACAAGAAAAAGAGAAACAATCATCTTTTAAAACAATTCTTTTTTTTTTTCAAACCTAACAGTTTTGAAATTATTTTCTAACTTTAAAAAGGAAAATTAACTAACACAATTTCCGAAATATGTTTTTTGCCTGATTCTCGAACACCAAAATTTGGGTGCTATACAGGTTTGATCTAAGAAATCCCTACTCATATTTTTAAAATCTTTAACACACAAACTTGTCACTAAATTTATTTATGCAAAGTCCCCCTGATTTTCATCTTTTAATGTTGGTAGCATTGCTGTGAATAAGTGGATCACATGATAATGTATGAATGAAAAAAACCGAATAAGGAGAAAAACGAATTTTCTTTGATGTTTAAAAATATAATCATTTACCAAACATATTAGTCAAGTAAATGTTACAAGATAAATGGTTTTTCTTTTTATAAGAGATTTTGAATGCAGGAATGAAGACAGTTAACCACAAAGGAAAAATTACAAAATCACTTCAGCTTCTCCTACGACTTCTTTTCAAGAAAAGTTACATTTTAGTTTTACTAAAATAGCATACATTACAGCCAAATTGAGGGAGCATTTCGAAATACCTGTCACTCTTACAGATCAGAAAGTTTTTGGACATACATAATACAAGATCTAAAATTCTTCTAGAAAATTTTCCAAACTCCCTTCTAGTGGAAAACTCCTGTCTGTAGCTGGTTCATCCTAGTAAGTCATTATTAAACTGCAGATAAAATTGTAAGAAAAGAAAACAAGACATTGAATGCAATTTTTTAAAATACAAGTTAACACTAAGTGCAGAAATAATCAAATATAGTCGGTCTTTAAAAGGCTGGGCCCACATTCAAGTGTCAACTTCACTCGCATTTCAACGGTGCAACTCGACTTATAAACTCTACATGCATTTGTAGCTAACTCTAATAATTTGGATTGGCAAAAATTACAGTATTCTCTAATAAATTAAATTTAAAACTATTTTAAGTTTCTTCTTTAGTTCAAAGCTTTTTAATTTCAAAGCTTTTCATGCTTTTTAAATTATAAATACAACAATCAAGTACAGCAAAATAATTTTAAAAGAATGCAATAATGCATGGGTTAACAATAAGTACAAGCACAGTGCAACCTTGTTGTCTTTGAAAGTGCAACTAGCAAACCATGGAGGTAGTAAAAACTCATGTTATTACTTTGAATAAAATAACATGTAATTTTGAGAACGATTCACATTAATATAGTTGGAAAAAATACTTGGAAAAAACAGCTTAAAAAATCTGTACCTTTAGTAGATTATTTTTCAAAGTAAAGAAATCTATGTTGTGCTCAGCACATGCTGCATCAATCCGTGTTTGACGCAACTAGAAAAACAAAAACACTTAGGTATCACAATTTTAGCATTGATTCAAAATGAATAGAATTTATCAGACAATCAGAGTAAAATAACAATTATTGAAAAATAAAATGCAAAAAATAATTGTTTAAAGTTTTAAGCTTATAATGCTGATTCATCCGAACAACCCTAACCAAACTAATAAATTTCAAAAAACCTGTTTCAATGTTATAATTCACAGCACAAATCTTGTTAATTTCAAACATATTTTAGCCGTATTACTACCCACCAAATTAGCAGTTAAAAATTTAAAGAAGGTTTTTTTTCTTTTTTGCACTAAAAATAAGTTAACCAATAAAAAAATAATTAATCAGATGCTTATTTTGCAGGCATTTGTGCATAGGCGGAAAAAATGTGATCAGTCTGCATTACATTTAAATAAATGGAAATGGAAAAATCTGATGAGCATGTCTGGTTGTTAAATAAAACTTTTATATCACTAAACACTGCACAAAGTTTAGTTCATGGTAGATAGAAGTTTGTTAAGACCTCATTTGGAGTATGCTATTCAGTTTTGGTTTCCTTATCTGAGGAAAGATATTAATTTATTGGAAAGGGCTACAAGGTTAGTAAATGGATTTTCTAATTTAGACTAGGATTCCAGACTTAGAATGCTTAATATGTATAGTCTTGAGCAAAGGAGAACCAGAGGGGACATGATTCAGTTATTTAAATTTATCAAAATGAATGATGTTGCAGGGTTAGATTTTTGCACAGAAAGCAGGACAAGGGGTCATTGTTTTAAGCTGTTCAAATCTCAGGCTAATCTGGAAATTCGAAAAAATTACTATTTTAGCAGGGTAGTAGGAACTTGGAACAGTTTACCGGAAGAGGCGGTAAGGAACAATGGAGTAGATGGCTTTAAGAGGGCCATTGATCTTCATTGGGGTCTTTAATTTAACTAGGACCAGCCCAGTTGGGCCAGAGCCTGCTGCTGGTCGTCACATTAGTATTTGTATATTGAACCAATTTGATGTATTTAAGTGAAATGGTAAGTATTGAAACCATTCTGCATAATTCTACTGATGTTGATGGTGAAACAACATTGGAGAAAGCAAAATGTTTCTGTGTGGAAGTAAATCAATTTTACTTAACACTAGAGTTACCCGTGGTAAAATTTAAACAATTTCTGCTGCTATTGCTGTATCCATAATTCCCGAATTAAAGAAGCTCTGTACAACAAATATATTAAGAAATTGAAGCCTCATTTCACCAAAGTTTGTTAGAGAAAAAAAAAGACATCTACTTTGTCCTCGCAAAATTGTAATGTTTCACCTCTTTAGCTAATACCTTAAATCACAGCAAGGTGGCGCATTCAAGCTCTGAAACTGCGACTTTACTTAACATTGATTTCAGTAGTTCAATAATGGATTGATTTATTATTTATTTCTCAAAAGTATTTGAAAAAAAAAAAAAAAAGTCGATGAAATGTTAGTTCAGCATTTTATCAAAAAAGGTTAAAGTCAAGAATCCTAATAAAAAAAGTGGACTACGGGCACCCCAATGGGAGGTTCCCGAGACCTCCCAAAAATTTACTTTGACAAATTTCGTCTGATAATTCAGAGACAATTTTTTTTTTCAAGTTGTATTGCACAGTTTGTCTATTTGTAAATTCTTTACAATTGCTGAAAACATTTTGCATGAAAAATATTTTTAGAGCTACCTACTATTTTTAAAACTATATTTTGTAATTACAATTACTGAAATGATTTGCAAAACTTTTGGCAATGCTGGAAATAATCCTCGCATTTAAGTAACTCTAAATTTCTACAGTTTTACTTAATTTTTACCAGTGAAAAGTCCCTTGAATTCGGAAATCTGTCTCCACCTTAAACATTTTTAACAATTAGATAAAATTAATTTTTGTAAAATTTTCATAAACTCTATCTTTAGTAAGGCTGAATTTTGTGAATGATGTTGGCTTGGATTAACTCAGATGCAACTGGATAGCAAATTTGGAAGGGGCAGGGCAAAAAGATGAGCAAGCAAGTTATCAGGAAAAAAATACAATATAGCTTGAGTTAAAAATAATAGTCAACACAAAGTTATCAATGTCTAAGCAACAGAATTGCATTGTTGACAAACTGAGTGAGTGTTAAGGGAATGGATGTAACTGGATTTAAAAATGCATAAAAAACGAGGGGTGTGTAATAACATAGAAAATGCATAAATTTTACACTTAATGTGTCAAAGTTGTCGCCATTGATATGAACAAATTTACTAGATGATCGCCTCCAATCTGAATGGAGAACAGTCAGGGACATCACTTCAAAATTTTCCAGGTGAGGGGGGGGGGGGGCAAGAGTGCATATACGAGGGCTGTCTGAAAAGTTTCCGACCTAACATAGATAAAATATTTTTATCGTCCAAACTGGCTGTTACTTTTTGACATAGTCTCCTTGTAAGTCCATATACGTCCTCCAGTAATGCTCTCATCCCTTTAACCCATCCAAAAGTAATGATGAAAATGTGTCCTCAAAAAAGCTGTTGACAAAGTTTATGACCTCTTCATTTGAAGAAAACCTTTGTCCTCCAAGTGCTTCTTTCAGCTTAGAGACCAAGAAGGGATCGCTTGGGGTCAAGTCTGGTGAGTAGGGTGGGTGTTCATCGATTTCGAGCCTTAACTCGTGAATTTTGGCCATTGAAACCACTGAGGTGTGAGCAGGAGCATTTTGTTGATGAAAAAGAACTTTTTTTTTTTCAAATGCGGCCATTTTTCTTCCATTTCCTCCTTCAATTTGTCAAGGAGAGTAGAATAGGATGCTCCTATTATGGTTTTTCCCATTTTAAGGTAGTCAATGAGTATCACTCCATGACTATCCCAGAAAACGGTCGGCATCACTTTTCCTGCAGAAGGAACTGTTTTGGCCTTTTTTGGAGCTGTTCTCACTTTGCAATCCATTGTTTTGACTGCTTTTTTGTTTCTGGAGTGTACTGATGAATCCAGGTTTCATCTACAGTGATTAGTCGTCCGAAAAATTCTGGTTCATTGTGCCAGAAGTGCGCTGCAAATGTTCATTCGGACACGTTTCTGGTCAAATTGAGCAAACGCGGCAGTCAAAGTGCAGCCAACTTCCCGTGCTTAATTTCTCATGTAAAATGTGGCATGCGCATTCCTTAGAGATATTCATAGTTTCTTCTATATGTCTCACCTTTAATTTGAATCATCCAGCACCATTTGATGAGTTTTAGCAATGTGTTCATCAGTGGTAGCAGTTTTGGGTCTACCTGAGCGTTCATGAACACTCAAGCTGGTACGGCCCGTTTAAATTCCGCTACCCAAAATTTTACGGTTTTAGACGATGGTGCAGATTCCCCATACATAGAATCCAACTCCTTTTTAATTTGTGCAGGCGTATTTCCTTTTTAAAATAAGTATCGAATCAGAGCTTGATATTCGATTTTTTCCATTTTAAAAAAAACTGTTGGAGCAACTCACTAGTATGGCTGTCACGCACACAATTTTAACTAAAAATAGCCAAAATTACGGTTCCAAGTTTCCAAAAGACTCTTTAATAAGAACATCTATCTTTGTTTCATAAGTTTTGTCCTTTTCATATCGAGGTCGGAAACTTTTCAGACAGCCCTCGTACAATCTAAAATTTGCCAAAAAGTGGCAAAAACCACGCTCACTTATATGCCAAAACATTGATTTCCCAAAGTCGGGGGGCAATTGACCCCTGTAAATGACGGGCCTGAGAACAGTGTAACTCAGAAACCTTACCAACTGTTCCCCTCATGAGGCTTAGTTACTGCTTTTAGCATTAAAGTCCAAGAGAACACTTGCGGTTTTTAAAAATTAATTGAAAATAACTAAATTAGAACTCTAATGGTGGTAAATACCACAGACAGTAAAAACCATGCCAAACCTGCTTGCAGTCCACTACAGTATTGAAGTGGCTTTAGCTATAAGTGATACCTTTTGGACATTTGCTACTACTCTAATTACAAGTAAAAAAGAGTAACACTAATTCTCAGATCAATTTATAAGGAAAAAATTCACTTACCTGATATAAATATTGAGGCTTTATTTTCCTTGATACTGTTGTATACCTTAATGCTTTTGAAACAAATTTCATAGCAATACTGTAACAATTTCTTCTTCGGCCAAAATATTTCTGAAAAATTAAAAAAAATTTCAATTACAAAAATATTCAAAGATTCATTTCAATATTTCTTCATGTTTTCAGTGCTTCCATTACATTTATAAAACATTTAATTGTTGGCAATAAAGAACGTTACTATATATCAATATAAGAAAAACAAGGGCGTTTTGCATTTTGAGTCCGAAAATTTTTAGTCGACGCTTTAAATTCTAAACCTATGCAGAAAATTTGAAACCTAAAATTTTAGTTCAAGTTGAAACTTTTCTTTTTTTGTTTCACCGTTAAAATTTTTTTTTTTTTTTGTTTATTTTATAGAATTTTTATCATCTACTACAGGCAGTACGTCCCATTTTTAACTACTAAAGATTTTTTTCTGTGCTCTGATATAATTAAAACTGATTAAGACCAGTGAGTTTGAATTTTTCCAGGAGAGGGGCAAAGAAGGTTTACTCAATGTAAATTGTATCAAAAAGTAACAACTTCTTTCAAAGTAAATACATTAACTTTTTAAAATGAGGAGAAGGGGTCAATTGAGACTCCCCCCCCCCCCCCAAAGAGTCTGATTTAGTTTATAAAAAATGATGACTAGACTTTGTGCGAAGAAATTTATCCCAGGAACCATCATTACGCACAATTTTAAATTCGTATTTCTGACACCTATTTGCGGCATCCTATTCTTAAAGAAGCTTTTCAATAAAAGTATGAACCCGCCAATGCAGGTTTACCTCACTTTAGTTCCACATCTATTTTTAAACATCCAGCAATGTTCATTTTGAAAAAAAAGTTGGTTTCTCTTCTGTTAAAGGGACATTATGCACCAAATCTGTAAATTGCTAAGCCGCAACATTAACTCGGGACCAGCGCTAAGGATTTTTAGTTCTTAGTTAATCTTTAGTTCTTAGCAAATCTGAGCCAAATTTCAAGTCTTCGTCAAAGAATTAAATTTTTTTTTCTTAGCATAATATATATATTTTATCCCCAATGGAACTTTCTGAGAATTTTTGTTCGCCAATACTTTAGTCCGGAGGTTCCTTACCTTTTCATGGCTGCGGACCACCAAATTTGAAAAAAACTTCCAGGCCCACTAACTACTAAATACGCAAGTAAAAATCGGATGAAAAATATACACCTAATTTATACATACGACCTGCTCTTGGTTTGTTCTACTATAAAGTCAGGAATACTATAAGAAACCTGCTTATGATTGTAGCAAATGCACCCACAGCTCGATCATATAGCATCCTAAGACTGCAGTTTCGCCCTTATTATGGGCTCCTCAGTTAGGAATAGATTATGGGCTCCTCAGTTAGGAATAGATTATGGGCTCCTCAGTTAGGAATAGACTACTTATGATAGACTGCTTATGATTGATTCGTATGTCAGGTGGCTTCAGTCCGACTCACAGAAACAAGCAAAGCTCTCAATCAACGTCAACCCTGGTTGAGGTTCAGGGAGCTACTACCTTTGAGTAGGAAGGAGATCAAAATGTCCATTGCGCTTCTTACCGGATACTGTTCTCTACATAGGCACCTCAACTTACTAGATGTCACTGATGACCCAGCTTGTAGAGGCTGCTTAGAGGCAGAAAGCTCAAAACGTGTACTGTGCGATGCCGATTTTTATTCTGCTCACAGATTTGAACATCTGGGGTACCATTGTTTAGATCCCTATGAATTGTCCAGCTTACCTGTTAGACATCTGCTAAAGTTCATTTCAGCTATCGGGCTCTATTAAGGGCCTCAACGGGGATAGTACTATAGACATGTGGGTCGCAGTGCTTGCGCTCCCTTAACCCTTTGACGCAGAATTCTTATCAACATTTTTATCATATTTTGTTAATTATTCTACATTAATTAACGTCAAAATAAGGAAAATATTATATTTAGCATGTTAATAATTTTCTCGGTATGTAGTACAGCTTAGGAAAACGGTGTCCCTTTAAGAATAGAAGGTAAAAAATTCATGGGAAATTGGTGTTTCGTTCTGTGGGATGCCGGTGTCCCATTTCTGCTTCAAACGGTTAAGGGCGTCCCCGCTCACTTCATTCATTCATTCATTCATCATGATGAATATAGGTGTTCTCCTATGACAAAGATAGGATGCTATATATGCAATATACGAGGGTAATCACAAAAGTAAGGTATCTAATTTTTTTTAAATACAGTTGACTAAATATCAAGTTACTGACAGCAGCATGCAGTTTATGAGATCAGAGTTAGAAGCCCCTTTGACAACTTCATCTTACCCCCTTTAATTAATCTTTTGTATAGACTACTTTCTATGCAGCTTTTGAGTAACGCCACATCCCACTGCGAATCGTCCCAAAAAACTAATATTAGATTACAAGATTTATATTGGCTCTCGACTAGGGTCCACGTCCCAGTACAAAATTGTCTGGCTCACTTGTGGGCCACGGTCCATTGATTGGGAACTGCTGCTTTAGATAAACCTCAATTTTTTGTGCCGAATTTCCGATTTTATTGCATTTAGCGAAAGCTTAGCGCAGGTCTTGCTAACTGTACTTACAAAATAAATGTAACTTTTCCATAAAAGATGGCTTACTTGTTTACATTTTGCCTGGCGATGATAGAAAAATTGCTTAAAACGATTGGAGATACTCACAAGTATGAGGTAACCTCAGACTTTAGAGGTTGAACTTGTTGAGTGCTACTAACTACGAATTTGTTAGCTATTAGTGCATAAAAAATGCGCCAAATTGATTTGAATTAATAGAGAAGTAACAAATAAATAAATAGTGTAGGAAATAAAATCAACAACTTGAAGCACCACAAATTTAAAAAAAAACTGCGGACATAATTATGTTTTAGGGTTATGAGGAACTTTTGTTCATTGCCCCTTTAAAGGCAAAATTGAATTTAAAAATGGAAAAACAACCTCCCACACTCAAGAGCTTATATATTGCACAGAGCTGCTCCAGATGAATGGGGCTTGGGGCATTCTTATTGGAGGATTCCTACTACAATGCCTGTATAATTTTATTAATTCAGGTTCTTTCACAGCAGATCTTTACTTGGGATAAATTTATAGCATAAAAAACATTGCAAAGTTAAGATAAACTTCAAGAGAGAAAAAGACTAATTGCAATTCCAATAGAAATACTTACCGCAGTTAGTTTTAAAATTTTTTGGCGTTTTAGGCATACATCATACCCCGTCTTTGACACATAATTACATAATGATAGAAAGACCATTGTGAATACAAAGCTTCAAACGAAATTCAATAAAATGTGCAATAAATTTGTAAACAAAAAAAGAAATTTTGATTGTAAACAAATGCGACTTTTAAAACTAGGCACAGTTAGAGTTAAAAATCAAAATAGTTTTGAACAGTTGAAGTTAAAATAGCATTGACTGTATTTAATCTTGTATTTAACCACTTTAAATAAATAATTGAGTTATAGAACAAATTACATGCAGAAAAACTGGACAATAATGAAAAAGGTATATATTGAGCTTCGATATTCCTGTAACTGATGGGTTAAAAGTCATTATTTTAATCAAAAATACTACCCTTAGAATTTAAAAAGAAAGCAAAAGAAGGACTAGTAAAAATCTTCAAAATCGCTTAATAAAACTGAAGGAAAATGAAAGGAATCCCGTCAAAAGCAGTTAAAATTCATAAAACTGTTGATACTAAAAGTTATTTAAACGTTTAGCAACCTTGAAAAGGTTTTGCTTTCTTTTTCATTATCCAATCCATTGTAACATTGGTCACATGAATGTGACGACGCATCGTCGAAAGCTTGTATGATTGCGCCATCATACGTAATTGTTGTATTTAAAATTAGGAAGATTTTCATGCGATTGTGAAAATTCAAAGTTTGTTAGTGTTCCAAATTTTTTTCGTGCATCACTAATTTCCTCTTCGTTTCGCTGAACTTCATAGCATAGATATTTATTTCGGAACTCATTTTTTGGTCTTCAAGCGCAAGTGGTCTGTCTGGTTCCAGCAATTGCAACCAAAGCAAATCCTGATTTCTGAAATTGTGAAAACAAATCAGCTAGCATTTCTGAACAAATTGCGTTGTCACTTTCATAAACTTCTGGAATAAATTTGTTACTAGAATCAGGCTGAAAAATGAAGTTTTTGTACAAAGAAGAGCATCCATTTGAAAAAAGGAAAGCTGAAGGTGAAAAGATTAGACGGAAATACCCAGATAGAGTACCTGTAAGTAACTTCGTTGTTTTTGTTGACATTATGTTATGTAGACATTGAGCTTTAAATGTCCCCATATTTGCACAATGTTATTCTTAGTTTGGAGTTTTGGGGTCGAAAAACACTTCAGTGTGCCATAAAAAGCATTATTTGAGCTTTATTTGTGATTGAAATATTATTTATATTGATGTCTTAATTAAGGAAAATATGCCCTACTAGCTAGTTGTATTACTTTGTGCATTACATAATTTTGGTTTCTTCTGAGATTTTAAATGTTTTTTGTGTTCTTGTCGTTCTAATATTTATTTAAAAATTGCAGCTAGAAAATTTATTTGTCCGATTTAGACAAAAAATAATAGAAATGTTAGTTTTGTTGCTGGCTTATTTTTTGAATAAATACAAAGTCTTACATTTTTCTAGGTATGGAAAGTAATATCTGAAAGTAGTTAAAATGATTTCACCAACGAAAATTTCTTAATACTTTCTGAGCCTGATTAATCTAACCTCATTTTGTGTGTGTATTTAAGAATTTTTGAGGTCATCTAAAAATGAAATTTTTGAACTTAGTAATGAGAACTTAGTGTTTAGAGAGAATTATCCGAGCATGAACTACTTTAATATAACTATATGTAGTGCCCAAATTTTATTTCTCTCTCTGTAGTGAAATAATAAATTATCACAACAATAGCAAAAAATCAACCTAGTTAGCTCTTTTTCATCTCATCTAGTGATATTTCTCAAATTTAAATTGTCAGATATTTCGCTTGTATCATTCATTATCATTCTTCACAATAAATAGAAGCTCTGGAGACAATACAAAAAACAATAATAATGCCTCACCTCAGGGCAACAGTAGGATATATGCAACTGTCCTACATATGCTAGATATGTCTTGCTGTCGGTCTGAAGCAATGAATAGTTTTCCATCTACATTGGAAGTCAGAATGTGCTTCAGCAGAAGGCAATTGTGTACCAAACATAACCCTGTGGCAGAAAACTGTAGGCACGGCGACATTTTCTTGTCGCAGAATGGAGGAGACAGTGTGCAGAAAATTTTTTGTGTTTGAGAGGGATAAAAAAGGCTAAGAAAAAAATTATATAAAACAGCCACCAGAAAAAACCCCCTCTGAATCTATAGTATTAATGTTAGCATTTTTATAAATATAAACACCTTGTGTTACTGTTTGAGGGTTGCATATATATTTATCATTGAAGAATATTCTATCGTTGCAGAAAGAAATTGGTTCTAGAAAATTTGTCACAGAAAGCTGAAAAAAATTCTGCTACAGGGCACATAACTCATTTATAAATTTGAGTTCTCCCCTGACTTTTTTATAGACGTCAATATTAATTTAACTTAATTTTAAATTTATATTTCAGTAACTGTTAAAAATAAATTTTGAAGTTAGGTGTCGTGAACAGGGCTTGATTACCCAAAAGGCTCGGG
>JAXGGA010007927.1:0-15000 GCA_038373865.1 Uloborus plumipes
AAGTTACGTAAAAGAACAGAAAAATCAATTTTGGATTTTCATGTGAAAGACACTACACGTTTTCGTAAAACATTGCATCTGGCATTCTTAATTTTGCTTAATTTCGTCTTTATTATATTTAAATTATTTTGTTGCAGACATATTCAAATCCACACTACGCGGTTCAAAAGCTGTCTGCTATTATTTCCTTTAAGCCACGCCCACACTGAAATCGCCTTCCGGTTGCCGTGTAGTCACGTGATATTTTGTACCCTGCTAGATCCGATATTCCCGCGACCTAGAGCAAAAATCTAAGAACATGTGATTCAGCTACTGCGCATGCTTGCATCATTGATTGCCATACGTCATGTGGTCATACGTCTAGTGGGAAAAATTGAAAGAGGTAAAGAGCTAAATGGAGGAAACTAGAGCTCCTCGCGTAGGGACTACAGTGAAAACAGAAGTAAAAATCATAAACCGTCCTCTATAAAATGAAGATGTCCCCCAAATGTATGAAATACACAAAAAATCTCTAATTTCTTTGTCTTCTTTGATTTGTTGCACATTCTTATATATTGATTAGGTACGGAAATTTTTTTAGGTCATCTACTGCCCCCATAATACTGGTATTACAAGAACAGGGGTCATTACAGTAAATTTGAGAAGATTAATTAGATTACGTAGATATAGATATATTCAGGAAAGACAATAAATAATAAAAATCGTACAAAAATTTTGAGAGGTACTTTCACGCCGAGAAGAAGAACACCCTGGCCAAAATAGTCGTATGCAAAACAAACGCACATGGTAGTGTTAATGTTTACGAGGGTGGTATGGTTGTCGCAGTAATAAATTTTTTTCTCCAAGAAAAACCGTGACCAGTTATTGTGGATATGGATTTACGAATAATTATGGAAAAGAAGAATGCAAGGAGAAGGAAATATTCCTCGATTTGTTTCTATATTTTAATTGTGAGCTTATAAAAGATTTTTTGTCATGATAAAACGGGGTTGCTTCACGTCGCCATGTATGGCCACGAGCATTTGTTCCGAACGCTTCGAAGAATCATGTTTCAGGGTCCATTAGCTGTTCATGCAAAAATTAATGTTGAAAAGAAGCTGTACCAGCCCTTTTCACAAGATACCTAGAAAAGATGACACTTGAAATTCGACTAGTATCTGATACACAGTAAGTTTTTTTGTCATCAATCCATACTTTAGTCGTTATGTTCATATGAATTTTGCTTTCATCAAAATCAATGTTTGGAAAAAAAAAATGTGTGTTTTTTTCATTTATTCTCGGAAAAAGAATTAATTACGGGGCGGGGGCTTTTTATTTATTGATCAGATCTTTATTTTCATTTATTTATTTACTTTTTTGACTTATTATTATTTATTTGAAGCTTTGAGTATCAAAAAACTTAACTTTATAGTTTTTAGAACTTGATAAATTATTTTCTTTTGTTGTTTCAAAATGTTGATCTTGCTGCTCCTGCATTTTGTGTCTAATTAATTTATTTCCCTACTTAACATTAGTTTATTTCAGCTCAGGTTTTATTTTAAACATTAATGGAATGCTTGTGCTCCAGATAGCTGTGGCTTTGGGTTAATTGTGAATCCGTGTGGTATTTATCAATTTTATTTTCTTCTCAGTAGTAACATATTCGCTACAGAAAATATTATTGAAACTAGTCTTTTGAGCAGTGGCATGGTATTTATATCTGGTTTAGTAATTTCCTGTTGAAGAGGTGTAGAACTGCAAACATTCTATGGCGAATCCCACTATCAGTCACAATATTGTGTAAAACATGACACTAAACCTCTACTTATATTAAAAACTGAGTATATTTCTTTCTTTCTATGTCATGCTTCTTTCTCCTGAATGCCGTTGAATTGAAAGTCGAACTAGGTACATATAGATTCTTAATTTTTCAGGTTTTGTTAGTTTTAATTTATATAATTAGGTATATGATTTTAGTAATCAAATTTGTGGCGATTTGTCCTAACTGATTAAACATGAAATCCATTATTAAAAAACATAGTTGATATGAAACAGTAATAATAATCATAATTTTGAATGAAAGCTTAACTAAATCAAAAAACATGACACTCATTAGTGGGCCACATTCGTGGTATGTCTTTAAATCTAATGAATATTAAATTATATCAAATAATATCATAGCATCAGAATGCAGTAAAAGTTAAGGGGTGGGGACGTTATGCATTAACATGCCGCAGGAAGCTAATCTAGCTGCCCTGGCAGCTAGTACTCATCTATCCATTGAATTATTTAGTACAATTTCCTAGTACTGTTAACATTTTGTGAAATTTTAGCCAATCTCGCACCTAAGCTTGCAGAGTGCCTAGTAGCATATATTTAACTAATAAAGGTTACTCTTTTTGAGCACAGGTATTCTTGGTGTGAAGGCCCGCAGAAGTTACATAGTTTGTTGTAACAGAATATTTTTGGTTGAAGCTGTTTGTTTGTTTGTTTCAAATGGGGCTGCGTTTAGCTTAATGCCATTTGCAGACCTAGTGCATTCCCCAAAGCGGCATCCACTCTTTCATTCTTGAAGAACCACTCTTGGTTGAAGCTGTTGAAGTGAATATGTTACTTTTATTGCATATACACCAAGTACAAATTTATCTTAAAGTTAGATTTCTTTTGAATAGTTTTTGTAATTTAATATTCCTTTACTTTATCTCATTAAACCATTGCCATGATTCCTCTAATAAATATTTTTGGTACTCATCCGTTAGCCGGGAGCAAGCGAAAAATCGAAACTTGCCAAGCGGAGCGAATGATAAATCCTTCAACTTAATGTGGAAAATGTTCAACTGTAAACAAATATAGTTGTAAGAAATTAGGCGGAATTGTATATTATTTGGCGATAATCATTCAGTGAATTTTCGCTTGCGCCTGCCTACCGGATAAGTATCATATTTTTTATTCTTTAATCTTTTCTTGTATGGAAATATACCTCTTGGGGAACCCGCCTTGCTTCTGCAAAAAGGGGTAATGCGCTTTTTGCATCATACCTCCAAAGTGGCATCTATACTTCAGCACTATTCGACCTGAGCCACAGCAGTCTACTCAACCGAGTGGTTACTTGTGTGCTCAGGTGAGGTGAGAAAGCTGTTTTACTGTGCTCCAGTCTGGATGCAACTTTAAGGTAGTGTGGAAATTGATGCAGTACTTTCTCTTTCTTAAAAAAACTTTTCATACTCAAAAGATATTTGCATGCAAAAAATTGTTTCCCCTCTAGGTTACCTCAGCTGGAGCGGCTGACTTCTCATCAGATTCAGTGAAAAATTTTGCATATGTGAGAGCTGATTTTCATTTCAAAATGAAATTATTTTATCCGAATGTGTTTTTGTTATTTTTACAAAATAAAAAGAAAAAATGTTGACGATTCAAAATTGTTAAATAGGTTTTTAAGACTACTGAAAAATACTTATTTAAAGCACTCAGAGCTCGAAAATTATATTGCCCGACATGCCCGGGGCATGCAAAATTTCAAATCGGGCATGAATCTTCAACTCTTACATGCCCATCTGGCCATGTAATTTTACGAAATATTTCTTTCCTAAACTTTATTATTTCGTATTTTGGAAAAAATTACCATATATGTTAAGATTAAAATAATTCTTAATTCAGATAAAAACTGCTAATTTAATATTTTGTCTGATTAACATGTTGACTGCCCAAGTAGGCGATATTGATAATTTGTAGCATATCATTTTAGCTGACAGAATATAATTTAAGTTAGCTAGTATGTGATTTGCCGTTTTCCTCCAGATTAGAATTTGTCTTTTACAATGATATTAATATGGATATTTGGCTTCTGAGGAGATGAAAGTAAAAGCTAATTGGCAGGTACATTGTTTTTAGCCGAGCTCATATGCTTTGTAGGTTTTGTAGCTTGGCAGTCAACGTCTTAACACTGTACGACAAATTCAAATGTTTTTATTTATAAACAACAAAAATAAAACTGGGAATGTAAAAATTTTATTCGGGCAAGTACTGTTTAGACAAACATGCCCGGCTGGGCATGTAAAATTTTAAAGATTTTTTCGAGCCCTGAAAGCACTAAAATATTTTCCATCATTATGTCCCATTAAACACTAAACTGGAATTAATTTTGTAGATCAAATTAAATTGAAAGCTAAGTAGGTAAGAGTAGAATTAAGATGGTAGTTTCGTTTTAATCAATTTACCAGTAATAAAGCTAAAATTATGTTCAAATAGAGCAACTGGTTAACTCGGTAGTTTTCGATGATGTTGGTGTGGTGTTCATAATGTGTTTTCATACAGGATGGGTTAGCTGGAAATACTATTAGAATGCGCTTGGCAAGTCACCGGTTGCTTTATGCGAACATACTCTAAGTTGACAGGTGAAAAAATAGACTAAAAATTACAACACACACAAACACAATGACCTATACTTTGCAATGACTTGATGCATCCATGTGGGAAAATTATGCATTGTAAAACATGTTCCACTTGTAGTGAGAGATTTCATGTTCAGAACACACTATTGTCATCGTTGGTGGGAGAATATAAAATATTAATGAATCCATACTTCTGTTAAACTCGTTTATTGTTTTGCAAAATATTTCTAATTTTCATATAAGTAAAATATGTAAACAATACTATGCTGTGAATTCCAAACATTAATACATCATATAAAATTTTTGGTCAATTAATCAAGTATTCATATCTTACAACTTATTAAAATCGAAATAAAATATTGACATTTATCTGTGAAAAATACAAATAAAAAACCATTAACATGTTGACTGCCGAGAAAGGTAAAATCTATAGCACATGAGTTGTGCTAGAAACTGTACCTGTTAGCCAGTTTTGATTCACTGGTACCTCCTCAAAAGCCAAATATTTAAATTGATGTCAGTGTACTAGACAAATTCAAACCTGTACGAAAACAGCAAATCTTTATCGCCTATGAACTAACTCACAGTCAAGTCTGTCTACTAAAATGACATGCTACGAATTATCTTGTGTGGCAGTCAACGTGTTAGATACTAGGGCTTGGTCAAGAAAAAGATCCATAAACGGTATCATGCATTCAATGAAACAGAATTAGTAGCTATGTGGAAAACTTTTTTATTGTATGCGCCATTCATGCGGGGTTCATACAAACTATGTGGTATACTTTTTTATTGTACTTGTGATTTGGGTGGTATATGCTGAGGTGGCAAAAGTCATGGGATATTTTATTTTCTGATCCTTTCTTGGCATCACAAAGAATAAACCAACTCCACAAGTCCAAAAACTTAAAGAAAATGCAAAAGTGCAAGAGGTTTTGAAAACATCTCGTCAAATTTAAAATCTTTTATTTTTAATATGCTCAGAAGAAACCTGAGCAGTTTAACAATTGGTACATGACTCAAAATCTCTGTCCTTGCTCGAAACAGAGAGTTCAAGTGTTTGCAGACAAAGTGTGGGAGACAAGTCCATAGGCTTCCAGTGTTTCTTTCAGACATTTTGCTCCGGGGGGGCACTTTGAGAATCCGGAGGGGCACAAAGATAGGCAAGAATCCAGCGGGCTGGGGGGGGGGGGGCAAAAATAGCCTAAAACTGCATTTCGGGGACTTTTTTCGATAAATTTGCCCAACTTTCAAATTAGAGATTTGAAATTGTAGTTTTGCCTTCCTTTCCCCCTTTCTTATAATGACCTCCTCCAAGAACAAAAGCTAGCTGGAATACGATAAATTTGGTCAACACTCCTTCCATTTGACCCCTAAAATTTCACTTTGACCCCCTGCCCCTCTTCTTTTTGGACAGTGACCTCCACCAAAGCTGGATCAGCTGTTTGCCAAGGGCGTATTAAAGGGAGTGGATGTTGACAACCTCTCTCCCCTCCGAAATAATTTAAAAAATTCTTACTCGCAATAAAAACTTTTCTATTTTGAAACATCAATTCGTAAATTTATCTTAATGATTGATTTACTCCCTTCCTAAATAAATTTTCATGGCCACCATTCCCATGGTAGAGGCGATAAATGTTTAAAAACTTAGTTTTCCGCCCGTAATTTTTCGAAACTGAAACTCCGAAAACTTTTTTGTTCCCAAAACAAAATTTTGTTTGATATGTAAAAACGTTACGGGGAATCCGGAGGCATTACCCCAAAAAAATTCCCAACTTGGAGCCCTAAATGCACAAATGTATAGGGCGAGATGATCTTCAAGGTAAGGGCCCTATAACTAGGGAGAGGGGGTCACAGACTCATCCCCAGATTTTTTTTTTTTGTAAACTGAAGGCCTAAAAACGCAGTTGTTGGTACATATGTGATGAAATTGAGAAAGGGACAGGTTTTATAACTCTCTGCAAGAAAGTAAAGTCGAAATTTAAGTTCTAAAGGCGAAATTGTAAGCTCTGTTTGATTAGATAGGGGAGATAAATGTGGTTTGTGAAACTCTTTTGGAACTCAGAAATTGAAGTCCTGAAAAGGAAAATGTAAGCCGTCTGTGATGACGTTAGAGTTCGAGTTCGGAACTCTACCCCGGAAAAGTTTATGAAATTGAAACATTAAAACACAATTTTAGTGCTTCTTGATGCCATCAGAGAAAAGGATGCGTTTAGGACTTCACCTTTCAAAATTTTTGAGATTGAAATCCTGGAATCGCAATAGTAATTTTTTTTTTTGGTCAATAAGGGAAAAGATAGGGTCAACGGACTCTCGTCTCCCATAATTTTCCAAAATTGCATTATAAACCATCTTTGAGAAAAATTAGAATTTTTAAATTTTAAAAAAAATTTAAAAAGTCCTAAAAACGCATTTGTAGACTCTTTTTTATAACATGAATATTAATGCAATTCAGGACTCTCCCTAGAAGTGTTCTGAAATTTAAATTCCCCTCCCCCTTTCAAAACAAAAAGCGCAACTGTAGGCGATTTTTGATGTCAATGGAAAAAGGATAAGGTTCGCAAATTCTTTCCCGGTATTTTTCTGAAACTGATGTCCTAAGATACAATTGCAGGCCATCTTTGATTACCCCCCCCCCCCAAAAAAAAAGATATATGTTTTAAAGCTTTTATTTATTTTTATACTTGTTTAATATTTACATGTTTGTTTAATGATTATTTTCACTTTATTGTTTTATTTCTTTTGTGTGTATGTGTGCTAGTGCAAACTGAAATTTCTCCGGGGGGGGGGGCAGTTGACTTTCTCCAGGAGGGCAGTGCCCCCCCCCCCCCCCCGGAGAGATGCCTGAAAGAAACACTGCAGGCTTCTGTTACCCTCAATATAAATAGCACCAACAGGGCTCTTTCTAGAATGCCAATGGTGATTCAGAAAGAGTTTCCACTAGTCCCTATTCTGTTTCTTTGCCCTTGAGAAAATCTCACTAAAGGTGGAATAGTGGAAGGTAAATATACGTATGGCAAAAATGTCACTTGCAACATGTATAAATGGGCAATGCAATCGAGCGGTCCACTTTTGCACAAATACCCATTGGCAACGATTTTCCATTAATTAAGTCTGTAGTGCAGCATTGCTCAATACTTCTGCAGGCACTGTCTAGCCACTTTTCGAATTCACGCCTTTTGAGTTGTACTACTTAACGGGGCAAAAGAAGTTATAATATTAGTAAGTATACCCATGACTGTTAAAAAAAAAAAACTGGATCAAGTGACAAATACAAAACTTACAATGATCCATCTATACAAGAAGAGCATTTTTAAAGAACATGCTTAAAAATTGGTAAAGTAGACTACATTAATGACTCCATGATTTATGCAAATAATTTTGAAAATAAAAAAGAAAAAGAACATGATTTGAAAGGTCTTTTTTTATGGCAGGGTTTCCATTACCGTCTCATTTTTCGGAAAACACAAAATTACAAAAATGAAGCAAGGCGTTTTGGCTTTTTTTTTGCTCCAAGATAATAAGTTAAAGAAAAGTTAAAAAAAAAAGATGCATGATGCGAGCGAGGAATAAAGCACAACAAAGCTAACGTACAACAGATGACCAAAATGACATATAGGGGGAAATTTGCAGATACTGCACTTGACCTTCACACGGCACACAGTATGTATTTCATTTATTTATACAGATATATATTTTAATACTTACATGCATATGCTATAGGTAAAAACCGACTCTATATGAGATGCTTTTCGCTGCAACAATAAATATGATTGAATGAAGCTCTGACTTTGAAGATGAAAATATGCTGCCTGCAAAATCTTGCTTTTGAGTATCTAAGTTTCTTTTTATGAAAGAGAAAGTACTGCATCAATTTCCACACTACCTTAAAGTCGCATTCAGACTGGAGCACAGTAAAACAGCTTTCGCACCTAACCTGAGCACGCAAGCAACCACTCCTGTGAGTCAGAATGCTGTGGCTCAGGTCGAACAGTGCTCAAGTATGGATGCCACTTTGGAGGTATGATGCAAAAAGCGCATTACCCCTTTTTGCAGAAGCAAGGCGGGTTCCCCAGGAGGTATATTTCCATACAAGAAAAGATTAAAGAATATTATTATAAACAATGTTAGGAATAGATAGGATAAAAGCTGTTCACAAGAGGAACCATTTACAATTCTCAGTGGTTAAGTAAAAGTAAGGGAATATAGAATGATAAGAATCAATGAAAGCAAGTTTTGACTTTTACAGGCAATAAAGGTGTACGAATTAGGATATTTCTTCACATAGGAATGTTCTTCCATCTAAAATTCCAGCAAAAATCTAAAAAACACAAAATTTCTTCAGTAAATTAAACTATTTTAACAATAACATAACACTATTATTTTTTTAGCAACAATTGTAAAAAAAATATATCTGTACAAATCATGCAAATGGACTTAGCTCCAGAAAACATTTACTTTGAATTACACCCCCCCCCCCTCTAACTCATTTAATAAGTGACAATTTTTAACAAAGCGCAGTCCGCCCCCGATTTTAAGTTTTACCGCGTGGTACATTTTTTCCCACTGTGGTCCGACTAAAAACGTAAAATTTAGGTTCAACTGTAATTACAAAATGACATTTGGTGAAGCAACCTAAAAATTTTACTTCATTTTATCATTTAAAAACCTTTTTATAATAATTAATATTTCATAATTAAATGTAAAAGTTTAATTATAAGACTGAAATTTTTGAAGCCAAGTAATATTTATCAGCAGTGAAATTGCTTCGCTTTACAATTTTAATCTTGTTATCTTGTAACTAACTAACTTTTCCCCATTTGTTGTTTGTATATACATCTTGTTTACATTAAATACATTGTATAGAATATCAAATACCCGTATGAAATATACTTTATCCTCGTTTTTCATTTTATTAAACTCTGAAATTCAAAAACTTGTCATTTAACTCTTGACGAAACTGAATGAAACTACTTTCAAATAGTTTCTTGCCTGTTCCTTGATAGCAATGCCAACTAGATCTGCTGGGCTGTAGAGAATCTTTGCAAATTTCTCATAGGTATACACAATAAATTGAGAAAGTGTTTAGGTTTTGAAAGATCATCCAAACGTGTATATTGTTATAGACTATTGCAGTGTAAATAATGTAACATGCGATTTTCAATGGGGATAATATTGTA
Organism: Uloborus plumipes; assembly: GCA_038373865.1. NCBI lineage: Eukaryota > Metazoa > Arthropoda > Arachnida > Araneae > Uloboridae > Uloborus > Uloborus plumipes. The sequence goes on from JAXGGA010007927.1 coordinate 9,548, forward strand.
AATAAATCATACCTCTGGTTAACACTTAATCATTTTTTCCTACGTATTCTTTGTTGTATGTTAGTAATTTTTTTTAAAGCTATTTTCTGAATTTCAGCAATAAAAGGGGCAGAAAGGGGTTTCTCGTGTTGATTTAACTGGTTTTTACTGTCTCAGTAGAAACTTATCAACCCTGAATATAAGGCATACAAGTTCAAAAAAATTTGGGATTTGTGCAACTTCTGGGGTAAGGGAATATTTTAAATCGCTTTAAAATATCGAAAATGAAACATTTCTGCCTTTTAGTCAACCTATCACGAAATTCCCCCATCTTTGAATAGGCTGCTATCTTAGTCAAACATTCATTTTATTCACCTTGTTATATAAACATAAAAAGATGAGTGACTTTGACATAGACAACGAAAGCAGATAACTTATTTGTTAGTCAAATCCATTTTATCATAAAATTAAAAATTTGAAACTCTTTATTCGTTGAATGATGTCAATATAATTATCAATCCATAAAATCCAATGTAATTGAGTAAATAAGAAATCTCATGTCTAATTTAATTATGCAGGCCTTAATATTAAATGGTCTTATTTTAAATGGCCATTTTATTGATTTAACAAAGGTAAAAAAATTCATGCGAGAGGTGGATTGTCTTGTTTTGGGTTTGTTTGAGTGGTGCAGACAGTGGGCTCGGATGGTGAACAGCTGGGTTTCCTGGTGGTTGAGGATGTTTTGGTGCCGGGTGGTATCTTTTATTGGTATGAACTCATTATTTCTACTCGTCAAACAGGGTTGGTTGTCCTGGGTTTCGTTATTCTTTACGCTCGTCAGGTCAATTGGGGCTGGGGTCTGGGCGCGAGCCGGGCGGGTACCGCCCTCTCGCCACACCGTGTTTGTTAGTTGGAGAGGAGATGGGTCTTGGACACATTTTCTGTCGTTTAAAGGGGGAGTCGATTATCGTAATCCTTTTGTTTTTTTGTATGGGGGTTGTGGTGTGGGATATTGTGTGGTAACCTTTATCAGACGGGCTGAGTGGGATTAGTGATAATAGGAAATGTTTCATACTGTTGACACACTCATATTCTGGTAGTGTAGGAGGTTAGTTTTTTAACTTATTTAGGTTAAGTCACATGCACCCTTTGGCTACGACGTTGCGGGTGGGGGGGGTTCCGTCGAGGGGAGGCTTTGTGGCGGGTTTGAAGGGGATCGTGGAGGGTTAGAGGCTGTATGAGATACCTGGTGGGTCCTTTGAGTTGGGGGCTGTTGGTAGGGCATCTTTTTTATAGTGGATTTTTAATGGGATTTGATAAAATTATAATTGGACATTCATTTTTTCAACCGATTAATATACCCAGGGAGTTTATCAAAATTTTTTTTAATTTTTATTATTGATATTTGATAAAAAAAACGGATTTGTAATTAAACCAAAAATAAGGGTTTTATCTGCTTTTCGATGGTCTATGTCCAAAAGGGTCACTCCATTCTTTCTTTTATGGGGTTTATATTAAACTAGGTTGAATCTAAAAACATTGGGGGATTGGTTTGACTTAAAGGATAGCTCCAAGGGGGGACTTATACAAAGATTGGGGGGGATTTGGGGAAATTTCGTTGGATAGGGGGTTGGGGGACCTAAAATAAAAAGGGGGGCAGAAATGTTTCATCTTTTCGGGGGATATTTTTAATAATAGCGATTTTTATTTTAAAAATATTCCCTTACCCCAGGGGAAAAAGTTTGGCAACAAATCCCAAATTCTTTTTGGGAAACCTTAGTGATGCCCTTAATATTTCCGGGTTGATTAAGTTCTTTTTTCTACAATGAGACAAAAGTAAAGATAAATTTAAAAAAAAATAATACCCAGTTAAAATCAACCAACGGAGAAAAAAAAAACCCCTTTTTCTGCCCCCCCTTTTATTTTTGCTGGGGGGAAAAATTTCAGGAAAAAAATTAAGCTTTTTTTTTTTAAAAAAAAAAATCTTACTAAAAACATTAACAAAACAATAGGAATTACGTTAAGGGGGGAAAAAAAAAAAAAAAAATTGGATTAAGTGTTAAAACAAGGGGCGGAGTATTGGATTTTATTTTATTTACTAAATTATTTATTTTCCCCCATTGAACTGAAAAACAAATCGGGCCCTTTGGTTAATTAAATTTTTTACCACTTCTTGGGGCAATTAGTCTATTCAAAAAACCCAATTTACACTTTTAGATTGGGGGGTTCTTTCAAAGAAAAACCTAAAAAACACTTTCTCAATTTTTATTGTGTATAAAACCTATGAGAAAGGAAAATTTGCAAAAGGGATTCTTCTACGGGCCCAATGGGCCAGATCTAGTTGGGGGGCAGTGCTATTCAAGGAAACAAGGCAATCGAACAAAGGAAAGGAAGAAGGTAAAACACTATTTTTTGAAAAAAAGTAGTTTTCATTTCAGTTTTCGTCCAAGAAGGAAAGGGTTTTAAATGACAAAGGTTTTTTGGGGGAAAATTTCAGAGGTTAATTAAAATGAAAAAAAAAAAACGAAGGACATTTAAAGTTATATTTTGATTCATTTTACGGGGGGGGAGTATTTGAGTTATTCATTTTCAAATTGTATTATTTAATGTTATATAAAACTACGCTTGGGTATATTTTTTTTTACAAAACAACAAGGGGGTTGGGGCGAGGAAAAAGTTTAGGCGAGTTACATGGATAATAACCTAAAGAGTTTATAAAAATTAGTTCCTAAAAAGCGACATAATGCAAATTTTTCATTGTTGGCTGATACAATTAGTGTTTTTAACTTGTGGCTCATAACCATGGTAAAGGGGAGGGAGTGGGTGGGTTATAATAACTTTTTTTACCATTTAAAATTTATTTGAAATATTTAATTATTATTAAAAAAAGGTTTGTTAAATGAGTTAAAATAGGACAAGTAAAATTTTTTTAGGGTTGGCTTTTCACCCAAATGTCATTTTTGGGTAATTTATAACATGGGTTGATAAACCTAAATAATTTTTTACGTTTTTTTAGTTCGGACCACAGGGTGTGGAATACAAAATGTTACCACGCAGGGGTTTTTTTTAAAAAAAAAAACTTTAAAAAATCGTAGGCGGGCGGGGGAAATTTTGGCGCTTTTGTTTAAAAAAATTGGTCCAACTTATTAAAACATTTTGGGGGGAGGTTAGAGGGGGGGAGGGGGGAGGGTTTGTATGTTAATTCAAAGTAAATGTTTTTCTGGAAGGTGAAGGGGGGTTTCCTCTTTTTCGCATGGACGTTGTACCGATTTTTTAATGTTATTTTGGTCATTGGTGGCACAGAAAACTAATATGATGTGGCGGGGTAGTGTGATAGTGGTTATAAATTGTGGGAGGTTTATGGGACAGTTAGAAATTTTGTATGGTTTTTTTTTGAGATTTTTAGAATGAGGGAAGGAAAAATTTCCTGTAATGTTGAAAAAGATAATATTTCCCTAAATTCGTTCAACCTTTATTATGCTGGTAAAAATGGCATAACATCAAACCGGGGCGAGGCACAGGAGTGGCGGTTTAGCTTTGACGGTGAAATGGGGCCCCTTTACTTTTTTTACTTAAACCAACTGGGGACGAATTGTTAAAAATGGTTTCTCCTCGTGGTGAAAAACCAAAGGGCATTTTTTTTATATTTCCTTAAATACTAATTTCTAACATTGTTTAATAATAATTATTCTTTAATCTTTTCTTGTTATGGGGGAAAAATATAAACCTCCTGGAGGAACCCCGGCTTGGCTTTCTTGGCAAAAAATAAAAAGGGGGTTAATGCGAGCTTTTTTTTGCATATTAACTCCCAAAGTGGCCATTTCCATACTTGAGGGCACTGTTTCGGCTTGGAGCCACACGCATTTGGGGACCTCCCACAAGGGGAAGTGGTTTTTGCTGGGCTTTTTGCGGTGGGGGGGGCTCAGGTTTTAGGTGCGAAAAAGCTGTTTTTTTCTGTTGCAATCCAGTTTCCTGACAAACAATGCGACTTTAAAAAAAGGTTAGTGTGAACTTTGGGATTTTGCCAGTTATTTTACTTTCGCTTTTTCATATTTAAAAATAGAAACTTTAGGGGATTTACTCAAAAAGGGCCAAAAGAATTTTGGGGGCAGGGGGGCAGGCCTTTATTTTTTCATTTTCTTTCAAAAAGTCAGGAGCTTCATTATCCCAATTTTCATAAATTTATTGGTTTTCGCAAGCGGAAAAAGGCCAATCTCCTATAGGGAGGTCGGTTTACCTAAATTAAGGCATATGGATGAGTAAAAAAGTATTAAAAACAAATATATTAATCTGTTTTATTCAAAAATAAATTTGAAATACCCTACTGTACGGTTGAAGGGTTCACGGCAGTTTAATCTGTCAAATTGTCCCCCCCTATTAATGGGGTCCATTTTGGTCATCTGTTTTTGTTACGTTTAGCTATTGTTCGATGGCTATTATTCCCCCTCGCTTCGGCTCATGCAATCTGTTCTTTCTTTAAAACTTATCTTTAAACTTTATCTATCTTGGCGAGCAAAAAAAAAAGGCCAAAAAAAACGGCTCTATGCTTCCTTTTTTGTAAATTTGGAGGTTTTCCGGAAAAAATTGAGGAAAACGGGTAATGGGAAACCCCTGTGCCATAAAAAAAGAGACCTCTTTCAACATTCATGTTGCTATTTCTTTTTTTATTTTCTCAAAAAAAAAAATTATTTTGCGCTAAAATCTCATGGGATAAAGTCATTTAATGTGGGGGGGTTACTTTACTTTAACCAATTTTTTTAAGCATGTTCTTTTAAAAATGCTCTTCCTTGTATAGATGGATCCATTGTAAGTTTTGTATTTGTCACTTGGACCAGTTTTTTTTTTTTTTTACAGTCACATGGGGTTTTATACTTACTAATATTATAAACTTTTCTTTTTCGGCACCCCGGTTTCTAGACCAGTAAGTTTACACACTCAACAAGGGGCCCGTGGGGGAATATCGGAACAAAAAAAAAGTGGGCTAGGATAGGTGGACAGTGTCCCTGCCAAAAGGGAAAGTATCTATGAGCCAATTGCTGCACTACAGGACTTAATATTAATCGGAAAAAAAAAACAATCGTTTAGCCCAATGGGTTATTTTGGTGCAAAAAGTGGAATAAAAAAAAACCCACCCCACACAACCCCTACACCGCTTCGGATTGGCATTGGGACCATTCTTTATTAACCCCATTTGTTTTGGGCAAGTTGGGGGTGACACCATCTTTTGCCGTTAAAAGTATATTTACCTTTCCCACTTATTCAAACCCTTTTTTAGTAGAAAGGATTTTTTTCAAAGGTCAAAAAAAAGGACAAAACAGATATTAAGGGGGGGGGACTTAGTGGGGTAAAAAAAAACTTATTACTTTCTGGCTAAATCAACCCATTTGAGACATTTTTCTAGACCAAAGGAACAGGGCCCTGTTTGGGTTATGCTTTTATTTTTTAAATATTGGGAGGGGTGAAACCAGAAGCCT